>CM046440.1:1377385-1561573 GCA_025506505.1 Flaveria sonorensis | reverse complement strand
TGGTTTGTATTAGACTACTAGGCCGTGTCTCTCATTGTAGGCTGTTATGTTACCATAGTTATCTTTTCCTATTTTATCTAGTTTTGTTATATTTTCCTATTTATCTAGGTTTCTTTATATTCCCTAGTCTATATATATTCAGCCTTGTATCATTCATTTATTCAATCAATAATATCACAATTACCTTCTGTAAGTTGATTTGGTATAGAGCCAAAATCAACTCCTAACCCTATCAACATTCTTCTATCGATCCCCAGCCTCAAGCCAACGAAACTTCCAGCCAGACCTCCTGCTTCAATGGCGGCTATTACACCTTCTCACACCAACAAATGACAACTCACAATTCTCACAATTTCCCTTCACCCTCAAACCCACTAATTATGGTCATTGGCGTTCCTTGCTTGAATCGTATTTAACATCACATAACCTCTTTGGTTATGTTGATGGTACGATCCCCTGTACAGAACAAACGGTACAAAGTGGTGATGCTAAAACAGACAATCCGAGCTATGTTCCTTGGATCTCTAATGATGCTCACATTCGAACATTACTTATTTCAACAGTTTCTGAAGAATCATACAAAACGTTCAAGGTAAAACCTCCCTGATGTTTGGTTGTCCCTAGAACGGGCTTACCTCCCAACACTACCTCACATGAATTCTTTCTCAAAAGAAGCCCCTCATGCATATCACCATGAAGGGTGATGAAAACCCAAGTGCCTACCTCTACAGAGCCCAAGATTATGCCACCGCTCTTGACAATATCGGAGAACCGGTAAAAGATAGTGATCGTTGTTATGCATACTCTTGCAGGACTTCGAGAAGATACAACAGTTTAAAAGGCAGCTTGCTCGCAAGAAAAACCTCCTTTTCATTCAATGAACTCCATTCTCTGCTGGTCTGATCATGATTATGCAGTTAACAAAACATTCAGCCCTAACCCACAGGCCTTCTTGCCACGGCTCAACCACCCAATCAACAATCTTTGACTACTCCAACACCACCCAACCTTGACCAACTTCAATAACAGCTTCAAAATATTCAACTCTTGCCTCTCAACTGGGCTACCAACTGCTTCCCAACCCGCAACAACTCAGCCAATTTTGTGTCCAGAAACTTAAACAACAATCGAGGTGGTAGAAAACCATCGTGGTCGTGGCAATTCGCGTGGATCTATTACCCCACGTTCTAGAGACAATGGTGGTACAAGGCAATTCTCTTGGGCTTTAATTCAAAACACCGTCTTTGGCCACTGTAATCGGTGTGGAATAGGTCACTTACCTTCTCAGTGTCCACATCAGCAGCAACGGCCTTCTCCTCAAGCCAATTTTACAGTCTCTTCGGATGCTGCTTCATCCTCTGGAACTACTTGGAAGCCCGACACTGGTGCTACACATCATGCCACCCCAGACTTATAGCTTGGACAATTCTGAGGCATATTATGGTAACGATTCCTTACTTGTTGGAATGGTTCTTCGATACCTATTTTTCATATTGTTCTTCCAAATATACTCTTCCAATAAAACCTTTAATCTTTCTGATATTCTTCATGTCCCTAAACTTAAACAAAACCTTTTATCAGTTCAAAAGTGTTGTCTTGACAATCATGTCTTCTTTGAATTTCATTCTTCCTACTTTCTTGTGAAGGACGAGTCTACACGCACTACCCTCCTCACGGGTCCCAGTGACCAGGGTTTATACTCTATTCGCCTTCCTCAACTCAAGACTTACCTAAGGTTGCATTCACTGCAGTCAAAGCTCCCTCGGATGTTTGGCACCAACGCTTAGGACATCCACATGCTCAGTTTTTAATTCTATTATTTCTTATTTTCTTTACCATTTTCGAATAATTGTCAAAACATTTATGTTCTTCTGTCAAATGGGAAATCATCTAAATTACATTTACCTCATTCTACTTTTCGTAGTCATCATATTTGGATCTTATCTATTGTGATGTTTGGGGCCCTACCCCGTCACCATCTTTTGATGGTCATCGTTATTTTTTGTTATGTGTTGACCATTACACCGTTACATGGGTTTTTAACCCGTTATCTCAAAAATCTGATGTTTATGCCATTCTAACCAATTTCATCAGCATGGTTGAACGCCAGTTCAACACCAAACTACATGTATCCAATCAGATTGGGGTGGCGAATTTCATCCATTAGCTACTCTCTGTCGCAACCTTGGCATAATTCATCGCCGTTCTTGCCCTCACACAGTGAGCAAAACGGTTTTGTGGAACGTCACCACAGACATGTAGTTGAAACCGGCCTTTCCCTTATGGCTCATTCTCATCTCCCTCAGTGTTTTGGCACTTTGCCTTTGAAACAGTTGTTTACCTAATAAACTGCCTTCCCTCTCGTGTCTCTTCAAACAAATCTCCATTTGAACACACACATGGCCGTAACCAGATTACTCCTTTTTACGTGTCTTTGGTTCTCAATATTTTCCCTATCTCCGCCCCTATAACCACCACAAAATTGACTTTCGTTCCACGCCTTGCGTGTTTCTTGGCTATAGCCTTTCACATCATCATGGCTATTGGTGCTTTGATCCTCTCACCGAGCGCATTTACATTGCTCGTCATGTTCATTTTAATGAACATATTTCCTTATGCTCCATCCCCAAAACCAAACTATCCCTCACCTTCTTCCCCTTATCTCTATTTTTCCCAACCCACCGCGCGGGTTTCCGCCTGAACCTACCCCTTCACCACCACCTACGACTACCAGCCCCTCCCCTACACATACGGCCACTGCCAGCCCCTCCCCTACACCTACGCCCACTGCCAGCCCCTCTCCAATACCTACAGCCCAATCCCCTTCTACTTCCTCACCTTCGTTCCATCCCCTTCACCTCAATTTTCCACTGCCCCCACAGCCACTCAACCAGCCGCTACCCGTTCCAGGCCTGCCAATCTTCGGTAAAACCCAAAACAGCCAGATCGGTACAATCCAGCTGCCTACACCGCCACTATCTCCTCTTCTCTTCCTGTTAAACCTACCACCTTTACCATTGCTAATAAGTATCATGAATGGCGCCATGCTATGTCCGAAGAATTGGACGCGCTCTATAAGAATGGTACGTGGACTCTTGTTCCACCTGTCCCTCATACTATGTGTTGATTGTAAATGGGTTTACAGTTGAAAACTGATGCAAATGGGAAGATCAACAGGTACAAAGCACGGTTAGTTTGCAAAGGGATTTCATCAACAGCATGGTGTTGACTATCACGAGACATTCAGCCCTGTTATAAAACCAACTACCATTCAGACTATTCTATCCTTGGCTGTCACAAACCGTGGCCCTTGAAACATTGGATATTCAGACCGCATTTTTACATGGTGACCTTGCAGAAACTGTATATATGCGTCAACCTCCAGGCTTCGTCGATCCAACTAAACCACATCACGTTTGTTTACTAAATAAATCCCTTTATGGTCTCAAACAGGCACCTCGGGCTTGGTTCCACACAACTGTCCACTACTCTTGTTCAGTTGGGATTTCATGAGTCCAAAACAGATCCCTCTCTATTCATTCTAAACTCATCGGGCTTATTTACCTGCTTGTCTATGTTGATGATATTATCATCACGGGGAACAATTCCAACGTGGTTGCTAACATCATTGGGCGTCTCAACTCACTTTTTGCCCTCAAAGACTTGGGTCAACTACATTATTTTCTTGGGGTGGAGGTTATTCATAAGAACTATGACCTTGTTTTATCACAGCGCAAGTATATTGCTGATATCTTGCATCGGACTGCTATGACAGATTGCAAACCCATCTCCACTCCCATGAGTATCTCTCATGAGCTCCTTCCCGACAACAGCCCTTTACTTGAAGACCCTTCTCGTTACCGGAAAAATGTTGGAGCTCTGCAATACGCTACTCTTTCACGACCAGACTTTGCCTTTGCTGTCAATCGGGTCTGTCAATTATGCATGCTCCTACAGAAAATCACTAGTCCGCTGTCAAACGCATAATGCGTTACTTGAAAGGCACGACGCATATGGTCTCTGGGTTTCGTCACAACACAGGCTACAGATTGCATGCTTATTCTGATTCTCATTGGCTCACTGCTGTTCAAGCCTTTTCTGACTCTGATTGGGTAGGTTGCCCTGTCACCCGTCGTTCTACAGGGGATTTGCCATCTACCTAGGCTCTAATCTTATTTCTTGGTCGGCTAAGAAGCAGAAAACGGTTTCTCGTTCTTCAAACGAATCAGAGTACAAAGCCATTGCTGAGACCGTTGCAGAATTGATTTGGGCTGAAGTCACTTCTTCGCGAACTTGGTTTGGACAGTGGGGCTCCCACTCTTTGGTGTGACAATCTTGGTGCTACCTAACTCACTGCCAATCTAGTTTTTCATGCCCGCACCAACATGTTGAAGTTGATTACCATTTTGTTCACGAAGAGGTCTCACAGGGCAAACTAAATGTCAAGTTCATTTCGACAGAAGATCAAATTGCTGATATTTTCACAAAGCCACTTCCCTCACAGAAGTTTGTCCTTCTACGATCCAAGTTACAGGTTGCTGACCGCCCTGAACTTGTGGGGGAGTTTTAGACTACTAGGCCGTATCTCTCATTAGTAGGCTGTTATTGTTACCATAGTTATCTTTTCCTATTTTATCTAGGTTTGTTATCTTTTCCTATTTTATCTAGGTTTCTTTATATTCCCTAGTCTATATATATTCAGCCTTGTATCATTCATTTATTCAATCAATAATATCACAAATTACCTTTTGTAAGTTGATTGTTTGCAATCAGGAATTACTAAGGGTGGAATGGGAATACCCATCTCATTTGTGGGGTGTAAAAATCCCCAATTGTGGTTATGATTCTTAGCTTTAAAATCATACCTTCAAATCCACACATTTTGTCATTTCCAAAGTCAAATGTGAAAAGAGAGACAGACCTAGACAAGATATCCAAAATGCAAACAATTGTAGTTGTCACATAACCTTCCTCATCAACAAAAAGCTTAGCAACAAAAGGCTCTAAAGTTTCATCAAGAACTAAGAGTAAATTATGAATCTATACCCGTGTGAACATTGAGACTACGATCATGGTGAAAATGCGCCAATCCATGAGCCAAACAATAAGCTACTTTAAACGAGCATTCCAAGTTAACATCTGATCTCCATCTTAACATTCTAAATACACAAATTCACCTTTCTATATTGTTTCTAGTCTTACTTAAGCTATTACAAAAGTAATATGTGACAAAAAGGAGGTTTAGCAAATAAGAGGTTGTAATGCAAGACTAATTACACTAATAATAATGTAATATAAAAAAAAACCTTACAAATGGATTAGGATCATTGAACTCCATGAACAACATTGCCACCATTGATTAAGTCCAAGGAAAAAATCATGGTGTCCCCTTATCACACACAGAAAATAGGGATACACAAAGGAGAATCAACCGGATTCATAGTCAGCAGATTAGCATGCTATTGTTTTGCCCATACCGGTAGTTGATTTTCAAGAGAGAATCAACGAAAATATGTGACAGAAACTCAAAGAGAACTCATCAAGTTAAAGAAGTACCTAGTTTTCTAATTCTCTCGATCGGCTAGCATGAGAACTGTAACCTCCAATCATAGTCAGAGTAACCTGAGTCAGCAGTAACTCCAATGCATTAGGAGGGAGCAACAGTAACCTCCAATTCATAGTCAGCAGATTAGTATGCCCGTGTTTTGTCCAAAACCTGTAGATGATTTTTAAGAGAGAATCAACCGAAAATATGTGATAGAAACTCAAAAGAGAATTCATCAAGTTGAAGAAGTACCTGGTTTGCTAATTCTTCCTCTGGTAGCAAGCATGAGAACCGTAGGTTTTTTTTTGAACGGCTATTGGATCACTGACGAGACTGGCTCAACCGATCATCTTCATTACTCAAGTATGAAACTAAGACCACCCAGGAGAAAACTCACATTAGGTGAGAAAACCCCTGGCCCATCTAATCCCCCCTTTATTTTTGTCACAGGTGGACTTGAACCCAAGACCTCCACCTATTTTATAAGATCTTGGGTACCTCACCTTAACCATTTGAGCTAGGGATCAGCCACAAGATCATGCTAGCGACCATCTACAGGGTTTCCTGTTAAAAGATAAACAAAAACAACAGAAAGATATTTATTTAATGCTGACACAACTTTTCAGACAGTATTCAATTCTAAATACAGTAACCTTCCAACATCAGTATCTGGAAAACAGAACATAACAGCCACCATCTTTAGAACTCCTGTTAAAAGATAGATACAAACAACAAGATGTTCAACTTTTCAGACAATATTATACGTTACGCTTTATCTGTGATATGTTGTTATCACAACCAAAGACGGAATAAAGTGACTAAAACCTTCCAACATCAATGCTGGGGAAACGTCAATGTTCTTGTGTAACAATCAATCCTCCCATGGTAACTTCTTGGCTGAACATAATCAAAAAACTTATAAGTAAACGATTATATGATCAAATCACTTCGGTAACTTCCGGTGTGTGTTTGTTTGTGTGAGGAAGAACAAAAAAAACAATTTGAAAAACAAAAGGAGAGAGTAAGGTTTGGAGGCAATGTTAAGGAATGAGTGAAATTTGAGTTTTACAATTCTCGTGGCGTGTGTTTGTGTAAGGTCAGGGAAAAAGTATTTTGTTTGAAAACAAAATCAGACAAAAAAAATCTTTTGAAGACTATAATAAAAGAACACAAACATCTTTCAAGTGTTGTGGGTCTAGACTCCAATGATAAACATGCATACAAATTAAAATGAAACATAAGTAAACAAAATCTATAATAGCATGATGAATTTTGTTTAGAAAAGCAAAAACAAACAAGAAACACTCCCAATTGAAGTCTGTTGGGAATGAAAGCCAACAAGTTCGGGTATGAAAAATCCATTTAGAAAAATAGGGCTACGTGAGTGTTACCAACCTCATTTGTCGGGTATGAAAAATCCCCATTTGTAAGCAAGCAACAACAGTGGTCACATAAGCTTCCTCACCTACAAAAAGCTTAGAAAAACTAATATCAGAAACACAAGGCTCAGATTTTCATCATGAAAAATATATTTTGACTTACACCTGCATGAACAATGTTGGAACCACAATCATGGTGTAAGTACGTCGACCCATGAGCCGAAGAATATGTTCCGATTTACACATGCGTGAACAAACAATGTTGGGACTGCAATCATGGTGCAAATACGCTAACCCATAAGCGAAATCATAAGCCACTTTCAAACAAGTATTCTAAGTTAAAAATTGATTTCCATCTAAATATTCTAAAAACAAAATTATTCATAAGAACATTAAAATAAAAAAATAAAAAAAGCAAAACAAAAACCATCCATTCTTTGTTTTCACCTCAAAGTATGAAGATTACCATTTAAGAAATTTTTAATACTACTAGTGGCCACATAAACAAACTTTGAGAAGCTTTGAATCAGAGAATATAACCACCATATGATGCATCAACCCAAAAGAAGCTTAAATGTGTTCTTACTTGTTGAATCACCCAAGTACTAAAGAACGACAAAAATCAAATAGAACTATACTAGGGATGTAAAACAAACCCAAACATGAATAGACAGATCAAGAAACAGATGCTAAACTGATACGTACCCACTGTTGGGTCAGGTTCAATATGGGTCAGATCCGACCCAGTTGTTGCTAAATGGAAAGAAAGCGGATGGAGGGAAACTTAATGGAGGGAAATATTCAATTTTTAGAAAGTGGGGTGGGTGCTCCACTAATTTAGGTGCTGAAATTAAGGGAGAAGTTCAAAAGTATTAGTTTAAGTAGTATTGTTTGATGTTATTTGCTTGGTCGTGTTTTTGTTTATCAAATGTGAGGTTCATAAACCTTGTAATCGGAGATTACCCTTCTCGAATAGGGCCCTATCTGTATTGTTTTAATTGAAGTTAATCAAGCAAACTTTTGGGTTCTATAATTTGGTTCCATTGCCGGGAAATCGAAGAAGCAAAGAGAATGCAGAACTGGATCAAGCCGATGAGCAGCAGCATTCCAACAGACCCTATTACCACCCGGTTGGCTGACATGCCTCCAAGCTTGACACCATAGTGTCGCAATTAAGGAGAGATGTTGCAACACTCAAGATCATAATGTTTGGAATGTTGAGGTGTGAAGGCCTTTGGGCTTTTGAATGGAGTTATGGGCCTGGCCTATTGAAGTTTCTTGAAACCCTAATTATCTCTATATATAGAGCATATCATTATATTGTAATCTTGTCCCTTGAGCTTAATAAAAATACCTAGTTGCAAATAGTGGACTTAGGTCATCTTGACCGAACCACTATAATTCTCGTGTTCTTATTGCTTTCGTGCTTGTGCGTGTAATTTTGTGTGTTTCCGCTGCGTAAGATACCTAACAACTATTTTCAGAGCATTAGGCTCTTGATTACTGTTTAAATCTTCTCCCCTGTTTCCAAAAAAAAATTTGAAAATTGTCGCCGTCGTCGCCGCCGCTTAGGGTTCTGCCGCCACCCAGGGTTTTGGTTGGAAGTACCAGAATGGTTCGTTTATCCTTTCGTTGACTGCTTATTAACTGTTCAGCGTGCTTGTTTCTTTTGCTTTGTCTTTGTTTTGCTATTATGGCTGAAGATGGGAAGACTGTGATCAAAAAGTTTAATGGCAAAAGAATTTGGATATGATACTGGAAAAGAAACCGGAGAGGATGGAGAAGCAGTTTGGGATTCCAAGGACAATAAAGCTAGAGCGACGATTATGTTATCTTTGATGAGGAGCATTGCTTTTAACATCATGAAAAAACCACTGCAAGTGGTATGATGTTGGCTCTGTCAAATATGTATGAAAAGCCGTATGCAGCTAACAAGGTGTTCTTGATAAGGGAACTCTTCATGACGAGAATGAAAGAGGGAAACTCAGTCACCTCCCATATTAATGATCTGGATTCTATTCTGTGGGAATAAAATTCAATAATGAGATTCGAGCTATGGTTTTGATATCTTCACTGCCAGATAGTTGATCCGGGACAGTGACTGCTGTTACAAATTCTGTGAGGGCTAACGAAATGACATTTGAAAAGAACCGAGACATTGTGATAGGTGAAAACATATGTTTGAAAAGTGCAAATGTTGGATCATCGTCTGAGATGTTACATGTTGGCAAGGGAAGGGAAAATAGCCAAGGCAGTAGGAGTTGGGGAAAGAGTTCAACTCGGACTAGGAAAAAATGTGAGGTGTTGGATCTGCAACGAGGATACACATGTTAAGAGTTAATGTCCAAAAAAAAGTCTGAACACTGTTGTTGAGGACGTCAATGATGATGACGTGTTAATTCTTGAGGCTAAAAATAGTGTGGACTCTTGGATCATGGATTCTGGTTCTTCGTTTAACGTTGTACACAGCGGTGAAATGATGGTGAATCTGAAAATAGGCTACTTTAGGAATGTACGCCTTGCTGATGGTAGAATGCTTGATGTAATGGCCATGGGTGATATTGATTTGGTGACTCCATTGGGAACTACATGAAACCTGAAGAATGTCGAGGTGATTCTGGGTTTGAAGAAGAAATTAATTTCCGTTAGTAAACTGGATAAACAAGGACTAGAAGTAAGGTTTGGTGATGGTAAATGGAGGGTAATCAATGGGAACCGGGTGATTGCTTGCGGTGATAAGCATGGGTTATTATACATGGTGGAGGAACCTGTTGAGGGACTGATCAACCGGTTAAGCAAGTCAAAGTTGGGTTTGCTAAATCTGGTGCTAAGCGAGTTCAAACGTGAAGTCTAGAACAGGAATGTTAGGTGAACCAGTTCGAAAGTCTAAACCATTCGGGAGATTCGGTGACAGTGGGAGCACGGGATGTGTTTTAGGTACAGTTACAAAGAACCATTGGGTTTTAAAGACTACGACTAAAAAAATCTATCCTGGTGATTGTTTGCTTAATTTGGAGAGTGTTAGTGGTTCGCGGTATATCTCTAAAGCTGGTGGATTGTGTAAACCAAATAAGACAGAGGATGGGTCGTTGGTGGAATTTGCCACAACTGAGTTGGAGCTCGGGGGAGCTTCAACGGGCCCTTTCAAGTAATTCATGAAAAGGGCACTGCAACTAGGAGATTTGGATTGAAATCTTAGCTTGGTTTTTTGAAATTAGAGGCTTGGAGGATTTCTGTTATTTGAAGATTACTGATAATACTGGATGACAAGGGTTGCTTTGTACTTAGATGGCTAGCTGGAGTATTCGAAGGGCCTTCAAGTGGAAGATTGTTAAGGTGTGAAGGCCTTTGGGCTTTTGAATGGAGTTATGGGCCAGGTCCATTAAAGTTTCTTAAAACCTTAATTATCTCTATATATAGAACATGTCATTGTATTATAATCATGTCCCTTGAGCTTAATAAAAATACCTAGTTGCAAAGAGTGGGCGTAGGTCATCTTGACTGAACCATTATAATTCTCGTGTTTTTATTGCTTTCCTGTGCATGTAATTGTGTTTGTTTTCGCTGTGTAAGATACCCAACAACCAGTACCATCTTTGCTCCGAACTGCCATACCACCAGTCTCAACACCCACACCAGCAACCATACAAACTGCCACACCGCCAGTCTCAACGCCCAATGGTAAGACGTCGCAGAAGCAATTGGCAACAACAGCCGCTCCAAAATTCAAGACATATTTGAATTTTCAATGCAGTACGGTGGCTGCAGTTCAAGAGGTATTAGAAGTTCATTTGGCAGGGTCTTTTAAAGCTTTGAAACACAAGGAAATCGTCCATCAGCCTCTCATCGAATGGCTTATTGCTTTGTAGTTGGCACAATAATTACCTTTCCTTTCTACTTGAGGACAAGTCGATTTTCCAGGTTGGAAGTATTGATACGAACCCACTGTTGGATCAGGTTCAATCTGGTCAGAGCCGACCCGGTTGTTGCTAAATGGTAGGAAACTGGATGAAGGGAAGCTTAATGGAGGGAAATATTCAATTTTTAGAAAGTGGGTGGATGCTCCATTAATTTAGGTGTTGAAATTAAAGGAGAAGTTCAGAAGTATTAGTTTAAGTAGTATTGTTTGATGTTATTTGCTTGGTCGGTGTTTTTGTTTATTAAATGTGAGGTTCATAAACCTTGTAATCGGAGATCATCCTTCTCGAACAGGGCCTATCTAACCTGTTTTAGTTCAAGTTAATCAAGCTGACTTTGGGTTCTATCATAAACACCAATGGCTTTTGACAAATTAATTAGTAGATCTACAAATTACACTAGTATTGAACTATAAAAGTATAAAGTATCCATATGAAAGTTAGATTCAATTGATCAAGGAACTTACATACCCGGACAAAAAAATTGGAGGAACAGACAGAACCCTAAACACAAAACAATATAAACATGTCAAAATATATTGGCAAAATAAAGCAGGTTTCAAAACAATAATCTCAAATCAATGATGCTACACAATGAGTTTATTTTTATATTTAAAATATGATGTAAAACCTCTTTAGGTTAACAATATAAAGGGTTGAAGTTGACATCAAAATATCTTTGTTTTTGTCCAATAACCCTAACCAAACAAATCACACTAGAATAAAAACATGAAAATGTAACTAAGAATACCAGATTAAGAAAAAATATGGTGACTCGAATTTTAAGG
Organism: Flaveria sonorensis; assembly: GCA_025506505.1. Taxonomy (NCBI): domain Eukaryota; kingdom Viridiplantae; phylum Streptophyta; class Magnoliopsida; order Asterales; family Asteraceae; genus Flaveria; species Flaveria sonorensis. Next base: position 1,549,944 of record CM046440.1, on the reverse strand, counting down.
CCATGTGCAATTAACTAAAAGAGATGGTGATGGAAGATTAACTAATTTATTTACGAATGATGAGGTAAATATCTTATTTTTGATAATATTTGTGAAAAAAAAAGCAATTTAAGAACTATAGTAACAAACCTAGTGCAAGATATCCAAAACGCCAGCAGCACATGGTCAAGCTTTTGCTATAAGAGCTAAACCCTCTATACGATCCTTCTCTTTGGGTTAGAAAATATTTGGACACAAAAAGCAGAAAGTAGCAAGTTTTAATCTTCATCTTCTTATTTTCTAGAACATAGTTCTACGCAAAGATGTGAGAAAACCATTTATTCCATCATGTTTTTTCTAGCTTGGTGACAAAATATATGGAAAAAAGAGCAAGTATTAAATAAATATTCTATTATTTGTATGCGAGAGAAATAGAGAGAGAGAAAGAGAGAGAGAAAGAGAGATATTAAAGTTAAAAGTTCCATGCTTACTAGCATCGACTCCCAAATGGCATTGTCCATCGCCGGAGTATGTATAATTAAACCAGGGAATGATTTTGTTATTATTGATTGAATAAGTTGATTACAATGAATTTATATATAGGATGAGATATACACTAGGTGCTCTCTATTATTAATAAACTACTATTAAATATAAATAAGCTAATATCTTGTCTAATATTGCCCCGCAAGTTGAGGGTGGGGAACGACCTGCAACTTGGACCTTAAGAGTAGAAACCTTTGAGATAATAAAGGCTTTGTAAAAACATCTGCAACTTGATCATTCGTGGAGATGAACTGAACATTTAACTTGCCTTGAGCCACTTTTTCCCTTACAAAAGGAAATCAACCTCCATATGTTTTGTGCGAGCATGGAAAACAGGATTAGCTGAAAGATAAGTGGCCCCTAAGTTGTCACACCAAAGCAGGGGAGAGAGACTTTGTGACAATGCCAAGTTCATTTAAGAGAGCTTCAACCTAAGTTATTTCAGCAACCGTGTCTACAAGAGCTTTGTACTCTGATTAAATTGAGGATTGAGAAACTATACGTTGTTTACGTGCACTCCATGAGATTAGCTTCGATCCAAAATAGATAACGAATCCCCGGTGGACCGATGGTCGTCAGGACAGCTGGCCCAATCTGCATACGAGTATGCGGTTAGGGGCTTGCGGCCAATAAGCATCTGTGAAAGCATAAAGGGTCGATCCTGAGTCATGACGAATAAATAAGCCAAAATGAGAGGTGCCTTTAAGATAGAGAAGGATTCTTTTAACAGCTGACCAGTCGTTATCGTTAGAGCATGCATAAAACTGACAAACTTTATTCATAGCAAAGAGATGTCGGGTCTCGAAAGGCAAATGTATTAAAGAGGGCAACTGTTTGGCGATTATTTAGTCGGATCGGCCAGCAGGGATTATCACCAAGAGTTGATAGTTAGAGTGTGATTGGTGAAGAAACAGAGTTGCAATCTAAAGACCAGCACCGTGAGCAAATCAGTGATATACTTGCGTTGGGACAAAATGATGTTTTGACCATGAAGAACAATCTCTATACCCAAAAAATAGTGAAGGTTTGCTTAGGTCTTTAAGTGCAAAGGTGCTCAAAGGTGATATGTTGGAATAATAAGTTCGGGAAGGCAGCCTATTGATGAGATAAACTGCAGTTTCGAATGCAAAGTTCCAAAAACGTTATGGAAGTAGAGCTAGGCATGTTTCCACAACATGTCGTTGGCAAACACTCCACAATACCATTTTGTTCACTTGTGTGTGGACAAGACCGACGTGGATGATGCCAAGGGAGGTGAAAAATGGTGTGCAACGTTACGGAATTCCCTCCTCAATCTGTTTACACATTTAAGTTTTGTGTTAAATTGTCTTTCTACCGTTGTCACAAACGATTTAAACATATGATAAACATATGATTTTTGAACTAAAGGATAAAACCACATATATCGAGAACGATGGTCTACATATAACATAAAATACTAGTGTCCATCAAAAGATAATGATGGAGCTGGACCCCAAACATCACAATAAACCAAATCCAAGATGTTATTACTACGAAAATTGGAACTGTTCAAAGATAATTTTGGAGATTTACCCAATTGACAGACATGAACATAAAGACGGAAACGTTTCATAAAGACCGGTAAAGAAAAATTAGAAACAATAAGCTGAAAAACACGATCATGAGGATGGCCAAGACACTAATGCCAAATGCTTGAGGAGGCTTTTGTGGCGGTGAAAGTAACACGTGGAGAGACTTCAACTGTGGAAGGCAGAGAGAATATAAACCACGATCACTTGGACCCGTGAGAAGGGTAGCTCATGTAGACTCGTCCTTCACGACAAAAAAGATGAATGAATTTAAAATAAACGTGATTGTTGGTATGAAATTGTTGAACAGATAAGAGATTCTTTTTATGTCAGGTACGTGAAGAATATTGGAAAAATTAATGTTTTGCGTGAAGGCCTTTGGACTTTTGGATGGAGTTATGGGCCTGACCCATTGAAGTACCACCGCCGCCCCCCTAGGTTTTGGTTGGAAGTACCGGAACTGGTTTGCTTATCCTTTTGATTGACTGGTTATCAACTGTGCAGCGTGCTTGTTTCTTTGTTTCGTCTCTGTTTTGCTATTATGGCTGAAGACGGGAAGACTGTGATCGAAAAGTTTAATGGCACCAATTTGGTTGGTGGAAAATGCAAATAGAAGCATTACTGTGTGAAAAGGATTTGAATATGGTACTGGAAAAGAAACAGGAGAGTATGGAAAAAGCTGAAGAGGCAGTTTGGAATTCCAAGGACAAGAAAGCTAGAGCAGCTATTATGTTATCTTTGACGAAAAGCATTGCTTTTAACATCATGAAAGAAACCACTGCAAGTGGAATGATGTTGCTCTATCAATATGTATGAAAAGCCATCTGCAGCTAATAAGGTATTCTTGATGAAGGAACTCTTCATGATGAGAATGAAAGAGGGAAGCTCAGTCACCTCTCACATTAATTATTTGAATTCTATTCTGACCAGATTAGAATCTGTCAGAATAAAATTTGATAACAAAACTTGAGACATGATGTTGCTATCTTCTCTGCCTGATAGTTGGTCCGGGACAGTGATTGCTTTTAAAAATTCTATGAGGGCTAACGAAATGACATTTGAAAAGATATGGGACATTGTGATAGGTGAAGACACACGTCTGAAAAGTGCAAATGTTAGATCATTGTCTGAGAGGTTACATGTTGGCAAGGGAAGGGAAAATAGCCGAGGTAATGGGAGTAGGTGAAAGAGTTCAACTAGGACTAGGAAAAATGTGAGGTGCTGGATTTGCAACGAGGATGGACATGTTAAGAGTCAATGTCCAAAGAAAGTTTGAACACTGCTGCTAAGGACGTCAATGATGGTGATGTGTTAATTCTTGACGCTAAAAATAGTGTGAACTATTGGATCATGGATTCTGGTTCTTTGTTTCACGTCGTACACAGCGATGAAATGATGGTGAATCTGAAAACAAGTGATTTTGGGAAAGTATGTCTCGCTCATGGCAGAATGCTTGATGTAATGGGCATGGGTGATATTGATTTGGTAACTCCATTGGGAACTACATGGAACCTGTAAAATGTCAGGGTGATTCCTGGTTTGAAGATGAAATTAATTTCAGTTAGTAAACTGGATCAACAAGGACTGGAAGTCAGGTTTGGTGGTGGTAAATAGAGGGTAATCAATGGGAACCGGGTGATGCTTGTGGTGAAAGCATGGGGCATTGTACATGGTAGAGGTACCTGCTGAGGGACTGATCAACCCAGTTAAGCAAGTCAAAGTCGAGTTCGCTAAATCTGCTGCTAAGAGAGTTCATTTTGCAAACATGAAGTCTGGAGCAGTGATTGTAGCTGAATGAGGTCATAAGTCTAAACCAGCCAGAGGATTTTGTGACAGTGGGAACTCGAGGCATGTTCTGGGTACAGTCAAGAAGAATCATTGGGTTTTGAAGATTACGACCGGAAAATTCTTTCCTGGTGATTGTTTGCTGAATTTGGAGAGTGTTAGTGGTTCTCGGTGTATCTATGAATCTGGTGGGTTGTGTAAACCAGTGAGTCAAAGGATGGGTCGCTGGTGGAATTTGCCACGACTGAGTTGGAGCTCGAGGGAGCGTTAACGGGTCCTTTCAAGTAATTGATGAAAAGGGCCACTGAAACTAGGGGATTTGGATTGAAATCTTAGCTTGTTCTTTGGAATTGGAGGCTTGAAGGGTTTCTGTTATTTGAAGAAAACTAATAATACTTGATGACAGGGTTGCTTTGTACTTAGATGGCTAGCTGGAGTATTCTCAAGGCCTTCAAGTGGGAGATTGTGAGGTGTGAAGGCCTTCGAGTATTGTAGATTTAGACCTCAAGGATGACCCGCACATGATGTGAATTCAATCATTAGTAAACTAAACCCCTCATGATAAGATGTATTCTATTTAGAAAAGCATATATAAAATATTCCCTTTTAAAGTCTATCAAGAACGAACGCCTAACAACTTTCTCTCATAAGTGTGGTGTGTTAAGACCCGAAAGATGACCGTGCACGCATTAGCAACACCATCACCCCCGATTGAGTGTCCTACATGAGAAATAATGTAATAGTAAGGAGAAACAAAGTAACATTACAGTAAACAAACATTAATATACTAAAGCAACACTTGAATATACACAACTACTATAAGGTAGAGAAAATAATTTACTTTATCGACACTTGAATATACCTAAGTGCAATGTTAGGGCCTCGTGTATTTCTTGGTAAATGGATGCCTTCAAATCCAAGAACACATAGCGGCGATTGAGTCTTAAATATTTTTGAATTATTATCAATCCCAAGGTTGTCTTAGCTCAACCAAAGTAAGCAACCAACTGATTAATCAAAAACATATCCTAAATAAATTTTAAAAAGAAAAAGAAAACCATAATGCAAGCAATGTGGGTACTCACACACATTTTGCACGTAAAGCTCCTTAAAAAACAGCTCTGATAATAAGCAAATAAGTTCTATAGTCCATTAGTCCTAACACTGAATTTACTTTCTGAGTTAAAAACACAGCATGTGATAGGACTAGACTTGGGCATAAAAACCGGGTTCGGACCCGACCCGGAACCGGGTACGGGTACACCCGGTATATGCCTACCCGGTTGGACCGAAAAAAACCCATAGGGTTGGAACCGGGTATGATTTTCTAGAATTTCTTAGAACCCGACCCGAACCCGACCCGACCCGACCCGACCCGACCCGGAACCGGTTGAACCCGGGTTGGACCCGGTTTCGACCGTTTTTTTTTTAAAAAAAGTGGCCGTTTTTTAACGGCTATATAGCCGTTGGGATCGATTTGTGACCGTTTTTTTGACTTTTAGGCTTATAAGTTAGTATAAATAGGTGTGGGTTGATATGGTTTAGTACCCAAGTCTCAAACGCAAAAACATACGCAAAAAACGCAAAAAATACTCTCGTTTACTCTCGCTTTACACGTTCACTCTCTCGTTTTACACTTTCACTCTCTTCAATCTTGATATAGCTCACTCACAATCTTCCGTTGGTCAAGGTTCGTCCAACGCTCCAACCGTCGTTCGTGTTCTTGCACACAATCGTAACATGGATGTTTGGTGCAATTGGGATATGGTTGAGTTGAGTGACGGGTCTGTAAAGGCTCGTTGCAAGTTTTGTGGAGCTTTGCTTGCTAAAGATTCTAACACGACTTTAAACAAACACATTAGCAAGAAGTTTTGTAAGTCGTTGAAAAGTAATCCGGATTCGCAACAAACACAATTGGGTGGAGACGGTGGAATCTTTAATTACGATGTTAATACGGTTCGAGATCGAATGGCGAAGTTCGTGATTCAAGAAGCTTTGCCTTTAGTCACTTCGACAATCCTCGGTTGACCAACTTAATTCGAGAGACGCTTCAACCTCGTTACACTCACGTAAGTCGTACTACACTTAGACGTTATTGTTTAAAATTATGGAAACAAGCAAAAAATGATTTAATTGTATTATTTGAAAATTTAAATACCGGTGTAAACTTAACTAGTGACGTTTGGTCGGCTCCACACGGTTTACCCGAATCGTACCTTTGCGTCACCGCTCATTGGGTGGATCCCAATTCATGGCAATTGATGAAACGTACGATTGCATTTGATCTTTTTCCACATCCACACACCGGAGAATTTTTGTTTTACTTTTTAGATAATGTAATAAGTACTTTTAAATTAGAAAATAAACTTTTTTCAATTGCATTTGATAACGCCTCTAACAACACAACCGCGGTTGAAAAATTAAAATTAAAATATCTTCCGATTGCAAACGGTGATTTTTTCCATACTCGTTGTGTTGCACATATTATTAATTTAGTAGTGCAAGACGGACTATCCGGGCAATATGTTAATAACTTTATTACATTTTCGATTTATGTTACATGACGTTTTTAAAAAAAGTAGAAGAATATATCAAGATTATAAACAACTTTGTAAGGATACGCACTCTAGATTTTTAGGTCCTAATTGGGATGTACCTACTCGGTGGAATTCGACTTGTCACATGTTTGAATGTGCTTTAAAACAAAAGGGCACTTTGAAAGCTTTTCATAATAGTCTTTCGGATAATGGTGAAGCCGACCCATTTCCGGATGCGGGTTGGGAGAATCTTCAACGTCTATCCGAGTTTCTTGAGGTTTTTAAAAACTCAACAACAAAATTATCGGGAGTTTATTATTCCACTAGTTATTCGGTGCTTCAAGAACTATATTTTATGTCTTTGAATTTTAAAAATTTTCAAAATAAAAATAATATGTTTAATCAAATGATAGAACCAATAAAAAAAAGTTTAAAAAATATTTTAAGGACTTACCACCCGTTTTTACGTGTGCCGCCGCTTTAAATCCGTTTCTAAATGTTGCGGGGGTTGAATGTTTGATAGATGAGATAAATGACAATTTGGATATGCATGACGAAAACCCTGATTTTTCAAACGAGGCAAAAGAAAATTTTAATCATAGTTTGAAAACAATTTATAATTTTTATTTAAATAGATATGGGCCTAACGTAAACATAACCATGCAAGCGGATCAACCTCAAGTGCTAGTACCTCGTTTAAAGACCCTGTTTTGACTATGTTGAATGTTGTTCGGGATGTGACGGCTAAACGTCAAAGAGGTAACACCCCAACAAGTGAGCTCGGTAGATATAGTGGAACGGATTTTATTTCCACTATGACTACCGAAGATTATCGTGCATTCGATATTTTGGCTTGGTGGAAAGGAAAAGAATCTCAATTTCCGATTCTTTCTGCTATGGCCCGTGATTTACTAAGCGTCCAAGCTTCTACGGTAGCTTCGGAATCTGCTTTTTCTCTTAGTGGCAGGGTAATATCATTACGAAGAACAAGACTAACTCCGGAAGCAGTGGAGATGTGCATTTGTTTAAAGGATCACTTAGACGCAACGGATCGTATACAAGACCAAACAAGCCTCGAAGACGAGATTACACTCGAAGCTAAAGTACATGATGAAGAGGTAAAGACGGAGTATCTTCTGGCATATCCGATGAAGAATTAGCATTTGATCAAGCATCTCGTAGTAGATAAAATTAGACGATATTGTTATTTTTAAGTTTTTTAATATTATATGTCTTTCATGTTCTTTTTAAATTTTTTGTCATTCAAATGTTTTATATAAAAAGTATTTAATATTTGTATATTATAAGTGTAACATTTTCTGCTCAAGATTTGTATATATTTATATATTAAGTTGTTTAAATTTTTGTCATTCAAATGAACCCGGTTAGGAAAAGAAAAATAAAAAGAAAAAAAAGGAAAGAAAATATAAGAAAAAAAAACATACGACCCGGTGTTCGACACACACACAAGAAAAGAAAAAAAAAAAAAAAAAAAAAAAAAAAGGCAAAAACCCGGTTGAACCCGGGTTTCATACCCGACCCGACCCTACCCGGGTATACCGGGTAGGGTTTGTATCTCGCTGAACCCGACCCGGGTTCGTACCCGGGTTCACCAATACCCGGGTACAAAAAACCCGGTTGGGCCCAAATCCGGTTTTGTACCCGTGCCCGGGTCCGGCCCAAACCCGTTTTGTGCAACTCTAGATAGGACCGCCTATGAACCGTCTTTATCCCAAACTATACCTAAACTAAATCCTGCATCATTAAAGTCAACGAAGTCAAATAAACTTACATTAAAAGAGATCATTTTTGCCATTAATTAAAAACATTAAAAAAGATCAATAGTCAAAACTTTGCGCGTTAGATTTTTCCAAGTATATTCAATATAAATTTGCAATTATTATCCTCTAAATACACTAAAGAATTCGTTGTAACGCAAGTTACAATGTCTTTGATTTGTTAGCTTACTAAAAAAATACATATGAAACAACTTAGATGAAGACTAGTCTCATAGGATGCTATAAAACTAGAGAAAAATGTCCTCATAACATTATAATAATCAGCAATAGGGCCTAACAAAAACACAAATAATTATTATGTGTGTAGTGGGATCGGTTTTGAGGTCCAATTTTAGGAAAAAAAAGATAAAAATAAGGGAGACGACCATACAACTTATCTTGTTTAGTTGGCTAAGGATAACAAGCACTTCCTCTCAACCATCCACATGCATTTATATTATAACAAGCAAAAGCACTCCATATTAAGTTTACTCATCATAGTTGACAAAAAGCCAAACTGGTAAAGTAACCTTTGAATATGCATAATTACTAAGTAGTTTTACTTCCACCGTACAAGGGATGTGTTATGATCGATGAACTTTAACACATAGCCCCATCTATTTCTTTGTATCTAGACGCCTTTAAATCCAAGAATACAATGGCAAGTGAGTCTCAAAAGTTCTTGATTTTATCCGTCCCAAAGTTGTTTCTTATATCAATCAAAGTGGACAACCCAACAGATTTATAATGAAAATTATGCATGTGAAAATAAAATAACATGTATAAGAAATGATCATAAAAAAAAGGTTAATGCAAAGCAATTAGGGTACTTACACACATTTACCGTCGTCTAAGTTATAATGCATATTAATGCAATAACTCACTATTCTAAATAAACCACCAACAATTGACCCACAAGATCAATCCTCTTGGTATCCTAAGCATCCTTTCTCCCGCCCCCAACCATGAGCAGGTAACAAAAGTGATGGGTAAAAATAAAATCCTAAAAAATATTAAAAAAAACTAGACAACACCATAAACAAACACATATGAAAACATATAAGATTTACCCATATTAGTATGTCTTTATTGTTTTAATACTCTTTAACCCCCAAACTGCATTTATTTGTTTGAAGAATATGGATTAAAAATTAAGTTGACTTTTAGAGCATATAAAAACCTTTATATGTTGTCTAGTAAAGTAAATAGTATCAAACAGAATATAAATCCTATTTAGAGTATGCTTCTCTGTATCAACCATACCTTCCTAATTACACTGTCCATACACATAATATGTAACAAACTAACAATCAAACATATCATAATATTCTATCACTAGGTTAGTTCCCGTGTAATACACGGATTAAATGAATAAAATATTAAATAATTATTAATAAAAATTTATGTATTATAAAATCATGCTTGAATATAAAATATGATTATAATTACGTATAAATAGCTAAGTAAATAAACAATAATGTATCTTTCTTAAACTTTTTTTTTATAAAAGATTGTAATTTTTAAATATATTATTTTAAGAAAAATGATTTTTTTTAAAATTCGTTTATGCTGTATTTTAATAGAATTTTTCTTTTTAAAAAGTGTGTTTTTAATAAAAAAAATAGGTTTTTAATTTATTAAATTATGCATTTTTTTATTTGAAAATGGTATGAGTAATATTTTTAGTATTCAATATTATTATTAATAATATAGAGAAATAAAAAAGTAAGTTTAATGAGGTTTACAATTGTTTTACGCTTTTTTTAGTTTTATATAGATAGATAGATAGGCTAAAAACCCATTAAATAAACAGATTAAATTTTAATATAAAATATATGTAAAACAAACATGAATAGTTATAGTATAATATTTTAATGTAAAATATAATTAAAATTATATATACTTAATAGTTCAAGAAACAAAATAATTATACCATTTTTAACTCTCTTATCTAAATAGTTTTATTTTTAAACATTCGTTTTAAGATTTTTTATAATTAAATATTTTTTTATAAAAATCTTGTTTTTTAAAAACTCTGGTTTGTAATTATTCTGGTTGTTTTAATAAGACTGTTTTGAAATATTTCACATGTTTATAATATTTTTCAAAAACAAAATGATTTAAAATATTTTGTTTAAAATGTTTAGTGTTTTAAAAAATATCATATTATATAATACTTTAGTTTTTTGTTATTTAGATTTTAATTAAAAGATGAAAAGATAGTTCGATTTTAAAAAAATTTAGATAAAAGAGAGAAATATAGCAATTAATAAAATTTATTTTTAATAAAAAAGAGAAATTTGTATGAGTATTTAAATTATTATAATACATTTTTGAAGGGAAAATTAATATGTGCAAGTCTAGAAAAATGACAAGTGGCAAAAAAATAGCTTAAGAGAATGACAAGTGACAAAAAATATTGTTTTATTAGATGTTATAGATTTCACATTTTGTAACAACCTATATCAGTTGCAGATAATACGAGTTACATATCATTTACAAACAAGAGACACTTCATTTATTGTCATAATTTAAAACATGATGATGTAAAACCTTTTTACATTAACGATATAAGAAGTTTTGAAGTTTGACATCAAAATATCTTTGTCAAGGGCCTGTAAATAAGATTCATGCACATTATCTCTAGCTAGTTTTATTGTAAGATGCAAAATTCAAAAACTCACAGTTGGGACTTCGACAATGAATTGAAAACTACGCAAAAAATGTTCAATCATTTATCCGTTTTCTGTATCAAATAAGTTAATCGTATGATCATATCGATCAACTGATAATATACTTGCGATAGATCTCAAATCAACTAAATTAGAAGAGATCTAGACAAGAGATCAAGTAAATCATAATGTTAAAAAACAAAAACAACTAACCTAAGGGCGGCATCAACTTCAGTCGATCATCCCATGGCAAGACGAATCGACTTCCGGTACATTGGATGAATGTTAAAGGTGAACAATGAAAAAAAACCTAAAAATAGGTTGAATATGACTAACCTGATTCATAGATACGTCAGTGTTCTGGTTGTGATGGATCCTCCCATGGATTAGTATGGATTTGTGATGGATCCTCCCATGGATTAGTATGGATTGAAACAAATTAAGGTGTAGATGAATGGTTGACGATCAAATATTAATCATGGAATGGAAGAGTGTTGTAATTGCTAGTGTGTGTATGTGTGTAAGAGCATTCAAACTTCATCTTTATAATTATATTAAAAATTAATTTTTTTCTTTTTTTTTCAATTAAATAATATATTTATTATTATATTTTCTCTCTGTTCTACTCACAGTCTCTTTCAAAAAATATAATAAAATTAATAAAGATAAACAGTGTTTTACTAAATATAAAGATAAATAGTAACATGTTCTCTATCCTCCACTCACAAACATTATTTATAATATAAATAACGAACTCATAGATATATAAAGAATAAGGTGTAAATGCTCTTAGAGGAGGAAGAAAAAAACATCATATACATAGGAGATGAGATTTAGGGGAATGGAATGTTGGTGTATTTGTGTACGTAGCGAGAATCCCGCTGTCCGAGATTTGGGAATCGTAATAGAAGATACGCATGTACAACATATTTAATAATTTTATTACAGATTCTTTTTCATTTTTATCCGTTGTGTAATTTTTTACATGACTTTGTCTTTTTATCATCGTTATGGTATTTATTAATGTAAAAAAATCATGAAACTAATAATCATTATATTACTGAATTATTTCAACTACTGGATATAAGTAAAAAGAACTAATAACTAAATGAGCGGATAGGAGTTTTAGCATCTTAAAAAAAGGAATGTTACCTACTCAGTTATGTATAATATGTGTTAGAATGGTGTATATTTTAAACAAGGGATGCTTGCGTATATCCATTTCTAAACCGACTTAATTTTATGTTTACCCAACCATGAATTAAAATTACATATATTACATTCCTTGTTAAAATTTTACATATTGGCAAAATTGCCCTTTCAAAACTAGAAAAATCTCTATTAGAAGAAAACCCTGTAATCCTCGATTTTATTATTCGTAATATTCGTAGATAATCGGTCATCGCTTTAGTAAACCCTTAGCATGTACAAACCTAATTGGTGTGTGAAGATTTGATACATTTGCTTTTAAGACGTGTTTAAACCATCCTAACTTATAAAGTTTTGATCCTAATTTGCTTTTTATCTAATTCTAGTGATACACAATTTGATATGCTTCGAGATGATGTGAATTAAAATTCTTCATAGCAGCAAATGTAAAGAAAACAATCAAAATTAGATTGTATATTAGTGTTAGTAAGGATGATAATAAAAATTTTATCTGTTGTGTTTGACTATATAAATGAGTTTTTTTAGGGTTTTTTGCAACTACAATTGATGGGTTTTCTAAGATTTTGTTTGTTTATGTAATTTGTGAACTTTAAAATACTACTTAACAAAATGTTTAATTTAAAAAAAAAAAGACTTTATAAAAGATATAATTATTTGTTTACTTGTAGTCATTTTTTAATATTTTATTAATTCAACTCATGTAATACATTAGGGAATAACTAGGGTGCAAACGAGCCGAGCCCGAGCTCATATAGGCTCGAGCTCGGCTCGTGATGACTTAGGAGAGCTCGAGCTCGAGCTCGGCTCGTTTCAAACTTTATTTTTAAAGCTTGAGCTCGGCTCGACAAATACTTTTTCAAGCTCGAACTCGGCTCGGGCTCGACTCGTTTATTTGTTTAAATATTATTTTTAAGATTTTTATATTTAATTTTGATATATGCATATATAATTATACATTTTATATATAACATTATACATATTATATAATTGTTGTTTATGATAACTTTATATATAATAAGTATTATTTATATAATATATTTAAAAGGTTACATAAGAATATATAAATAAAAAACTCGTTTAGGCTCGCGAGCCGGCTCGAGCTCGATAAAACTCTGCTCGTTTCTAGCTTTTTATCGATCCAATCTCGAGTAGCTCACGCGCAGCTTGACTCGTTTTCGCCCATAGTACTAACCTATTGTAAGAGATAAATGATTAGGTAAATGACTATTGGTATTTGTAGTAATAAATTATACTTTTATATATCATGAGATATTGTTGGGATTTTACAAAAGTTATATTTATCACAAGTATTTTTTTTGATTTCTCACACGCTTCTTTATTTATATTGTTTTATAACTTTTAATTATTTTAAATCTGTATTTTAGTTTAAAATTCAACATATAATACAAGCAATTTATAAGCAATCGTACTTTTTCCATTCTAAATTAAAACTCATTTCATTTTTTTTTTAATCTTTTTTCCCTAGGCATGTAAATCTAAGCCTTATACCCATGTAAAATATTGGACAAAATGGATGGGTGTCATTAAAATACTTCACAAAACAAGTAACTTTTAAATATGAATGGTTACTGATGTATGATGTTTGAAATATGATAATAGAAAGTAAAGACTATTATAATACTCAACATTAATCTTTTAATAACTAAGTGATGTACATAACAACTATAACTTCAGTTAGTATTAACACATTATTTTTTTTTTTCATTTAAGAGATAATCATAAAGAAAAAAAAGTTCACTAAACAGTAAGCATTTCATTTAAATCTTCTTATTGTCAAAGTTTAAACATTTATGAAAGATATACACAACAATAGAACAATAACTAGATATAGAGTGTTTTTTATGATTAAAAATACGAGTGATTTGTTAAAAAAATTATTTTTAAAGTGATTTTGAAAACTTTGTGACGAATACTTATTATTTTTGTACTTTTTATTTCCCATAATTACTAATGGTATTGACTATTGAGTCGTCGGTCGGTGATGTTTCATCATTAGCAGTCAATTTTCCAAAGGTAAAACATTAATTACGTTATTTAAATTTCACTAACTCGATGTCGTCTTCTACGGCGTCAACTTATTCCAATACTATGTATTTAGAGGCCATTTGGTTCCACAGACCAAGATGAATATATACGAATATGCATCGCAGATCACAAAATTAAAATCAATCGTCACGATCTACCCGACGATGATCCCTGGATATTTCATGAATATTTCATGACGGTTTACATGATTGATTATGTCAGAGAGTTAGAGATACACACTGCGGGGTTCTTTTTTTAAGGGGGAATACCGAAAGTTGATGTCATTCCACGTTTAGGGATGACAATTTAACATGAAATTGAGACATTTAGGACCGTTATGTGGTTAGATAAGTGAGTATGAGACCATGTATGGAATTATTTTTTTACTTTCACGGGTATGAGACGGGTATGAGATTATATGATATACATACTTACCCTACCCAATCACCCGTTTACCCAATTATCAAAATATTATTATTTTTGTTTATTCCAGTTATTAAATTTCTTTTTAGTTGTTTTAATTATATTGTATTATCCCTAAATTTCTTAATTCAATTTGCCTACATGTACGACCATTCTCTTAATCACCTACTCGAGTCACTCGACAATTATAGTTTTGGTTTTTCTTTGAACCCCTAGTCATGAAAATCAGTGAGAGAGTAACAAATAAATTTGGTTGAAGAAAAGATAAGTGTCAATCGATACATATGTTACCGGGATCCACGACTCTAGCACTACCTATACTTGTAAATTGTGTAATACGATAAGCCTTATACCCATGTAAAATTTTCGACAAAATGGATGTGTGTCATAGTTAAAATACTTCTCAAAACAAGTAACCGTTAAATATGGATAGTTACTATATAAGATGTTTGAAATAGAAAAATTAAATTTTAATAACCAAACTATTAACTATTGGTCAATAACTAAACATAAAAAAATAGAGTTGTTTTTTATGATTAAAAAATACGAGTGATTTTCTTAAAAAAAAAAAAACTATTTTTAAGTGATTCTGACAATTAAGCGACGAATGTTTAGTTTTTTTGATACCTTTTATATCCCATGATTACTCATGGTATTGACTATTGAGTTGTTAATTGGTGATGTTTCATCATTAGCAGTAAATTTTCTTGCAGTAAAACATTACACTATTTAAATTTCACCAACTCAATGTCATTTTTTTACAGCCTCTACTTATTCAAATACTATGTAGTATGTACTAGAGGTCATACAGTTCCAAAGACCAAGATGAATATGTACGAAGATGCATTGCAAATCATAAAATTACAATCAATCGTCGCGATCTGCCCGACGATGATCCCTGGAAAATTTCGTGACGGCTTACCTGAATGGTTATGTCGGGATAGTCGAGATACACGCCGCGGGTTTTTTTCAGTTGGGGTAACCTTGTTTACGTCTTTACGAGTGCTAAAAGGCAATTTGGAATCATAACCAAGCGTGATTTTCATTATTCTATACTCTTTAGTGGCTGTTTAGTAGCCTTTTAGTGATCATTAAACAACTATCTGTCAATGATTCATAGGTTCTTAATGGTTAAGAGAAAACCATTAAGATGTTAACTCTTAATCATTTGGATTTAAGGTTACTTCTTAACCATTAAGACGCTATGAATCATTAAAATGTAGACTCTTAATGGCCATTAACATGCTACCACATAGACTTTCATTTTTTTTTTCAAATTTCAAGCCAAACACGAACTTTTGACTATATGTACGTTTGTGCTTCGATTAGTTGTATATTATAATGCGAAACTCTGTTTTTGAATGAAGATGTAAATACTAGCGTTGCAACGTTATATTGAGAATTTTATAAATATTATTAACGTTATAAGTGAAAATAATATATATCCTTAACTAAGTATTAAGCATAGATGATTAAAAATCCCTACCAATCAAAAAAATTCAAAAGAAAAGTGTAGAATATTGCTTGAAAAGCAATTAAAAAACAAAAAAACTAGGAATATGAAGGAAAGTGAGTTTTTAATTAAGAAAATTTAAAAGAAAAAATATGAAAACTTCAAAAATTGAGGAATGGGTTGAAAAGTCAAGCGTGATAGGCTCGAACACTGGTTGAGAGTTTCGGCAAAGAAATCTCAAAGCACTTTGCTAAACATTCAGATTTGTCTTGTTGCCATCTTTGCATATTAATGATTTTTTTTAAAAAAAAGGCATTGTAGAAACCGAGATTGCAATTTTATTATATATACAATTGGTTGGCGATAGCAAAATCAGATAAAAATTTATTATTAAAACTGAAGGATATATAATTGGTTGAAACAATTTAACTTTTTTCTATAGACACTAGCGATATAGAACAAGAATCAATCGTAGCAATGCTAAATGTATTTTTTCTATTGTGTTTTAATAGAAAATATGAATGCTTTTATGGTTGGCTAAACCTACCTCCATCATTTGAATTTCCATCTTACAACCCTTGAAAACATTAAATCAATGTGATCTTTTTGTTGTTTAGTGTGAAAAGAGAGAATGTAATAGATGTGACAATTTAAAAAGATGGTAAGGGTTGAACAAGTAAAGTCAAGAAGTGAGGGTATTGTTAGCACAACTCATACAATAAACTTAACTCATATTTTTGTAAGAGTACGATGCATATTTGAATAAAACCAAAAGAATTACAAAATGAATTTTTGACTCGTATAATGTCACAGTTCTCATAAGATACGATAAGAACATTACCAGAGGTTTTGACAAACAACAATAGCCACAAACTCATATTTTCTTCACTTAAAGACTCATTTTCTACTTGATGTTTTATCCTTTAGTATTTTCGTTTATGTTATACTTTTTAGATGCAAGGGCCTGACACGTAGACCTAAAACCTAATACCTATAAATTCTCGAGCCCTTAAAGCCTAAGTGGCCTTAAAGGCCATTAAGTTGAACGCCAAACACGTAAAACTCATAAAGACTTTGAAGGAGGCTATAACTTACGGTCTAAAGTCTAAGACCAAGGGCATAAAAGTGTCATAAAACCTAAGGCCCATAAACTCTACAACTTTAAGTCTCACTAAGCGTTAAGCTTTTAAACATAGCTTCATTTGGGACTCACAAGTAAAGCTTTAGCTTTTAAATGTAGTCATCTTTATGTTTTATGGCTTTACATCTTAAACCTTAGGACTCAGGCTTTGAGGTTTCTTAGGCTCTGGGCCTCATATCTTAAGAGCACGAGGCACTATATGTCACACCCCGGTTTCAAGGCACCCCGGGAGTGCGACCGATTGGTACGCGTTATTGTTCATCTTTTATTTGCTTGTCTTGAAAGACGTTTACGCAGCGGAAAATCATTTCACAATTTATCTGATGATTTATAAAAACAAACTTTCATATATTCGTTGGGGATTAAATACCCAAAATTTTACATAACATTGTTCAACTCAATGTTTACAAAATTTTCTGTCTACTGACAGATATTCAAAACTTGCCACAAGGTCTATGCCTAGGAAACTTTAGTCCTTCCGGCACTATTCTTGCTACTATATTCATCACAGGGTTTCCATGCCTAGGATCATAGTCCATCTAGCACTAACACCTGACTAAACATATTTAATCATGTTTACCTGAAAATGTTTGAAAATAATACATCAGCGAAAAGCTGGTGAATACATTTAATTTGACACAAAAATATTTCGGCATGAATAACGATAAACAGTTAATCATAAATTAATGGTAAACCACACATTTAGCAGTCTATTTCAACTGGAAGTTCCCCCTCCATATATACTGGTATTGGTGCCCAGGCAGTCTTACTACGGGACTCTCCGGATCTGCACTGAGTCTGAACCAGCCCCGGTATGGGATTTTCACCCATCCCCAGGATATAGTTTGATCAAACATACATATACTTCTGGTCTAAATGTTTTAGCAGAATACCTCTATGCATTAACGTGGTTAACGTACAAATGCCATTTTCGCAAAATAAAATCATTTGAATGTTTTGAAAGTATTAAACGTATTCACCTGGTAAATTGAACAGAGCCTCTAAACTTGATAAGCTTTAGTTTCTGAACCTCGAAGTAACTTAAGGATTAAGTCACGAGCGTCTAACACCTTGATTAAATCAGAACTTCTATACTTGTTGTCTAGAGCATATACACCGGTTTCCTAATCTCGGGTTATCTTTATGGTGTTTAAAAGGTAGTAGAGAGTTTCATGTGTGAAAGTAGGGAAGACAATCAAAAGGTTATGAAATGAAATGAAGCAAGAGACATCTATTTATACATGAATATTTCTTACTCATTAAGTTTTATCCAAACTTAATTAAGTCCAAAACTTAGCAATTAAGTTTTATATTTTATCCAAGTCTTAGCTATTAAGCTTTATCCAAAACTTAGCCGTTAAGTTTCATCCTAATTTTATCTAAAACTTAGGCGTTAAGTTTTATCCAATACTTAATTGTTAAGTTTTATCCGTAGCTTAATTATTAAATCGTATCGCAAGGCTTAGACATTAAGTTTTATCTATAACTTAGTCATGAAGTCACGCATGAAACATAACCATGATTATTTACTTGACAAAAATAATATGAAAATTTCGCAGGTGTTACATTCTCCCCACATTTATTTAAATCTCGTCCTCGAGATTTATTGGAATAATTGTGGATATTTCTTTTTCATTTCCGACTCTAATT
This sequence comes from Flaveria sonorensis, assembly GCA_025506505.1. Lineage (NCBI taxonomy): Eukaryota > Viridiplantae > Streptophyta > Magnoliopsida > Asterales > Asteraceae > Flaveria > Flaveria sonorensis. Next base: position 1,531,214 of record CM046440.1, on the reverse strand, counting down.
CCCGCGTATATTCAGGACCTCGTCTAGAGTTCCATTTTACCTTTACCAATACTAGCTTTCTTCTCTTTAAATGTTTTTCTTGACGGTCTTCGATTTGAAGGGGTCGTTCGATAAATTTCAACTTTTCGTTAACCTCTACATCCTGTAATGGCATTGCTAGTGATTCATTAGCCAAACATTTACGTAAGTTTGACACATGAAATACATTGTGTACCCCATTCATCTCATTTGGCAATTCTAGTTGATAGGCTACTGGTCCGATTCATTTTAAGATTTTAAAGGGTCCAACAAATCGAGGACTTAACTTTCCCTTCTTTCCGAATCGTACAATGCCTTTCCATGGTGACACCTTTAGTAACACCTTGTCACCGACGTTAAACTCTAGTGGCTTACGTCTTTTGTCGGCATAACTCTTCTGATGATCGCGAGCTGTCTTCAATCTTTCTCTGATCTGTATTACTTTATCAATTGTCTCTTGGACTATTTCAGGTCCAGACACTTGATTCTCTCCGACTTCAGACCAGCACACAGGTGTTCTACATTTTCTGTCGTATAAGGCTTCAAATGGTGCTGCTTGGATGCTTGAGTGATAGCTATTGTTATAGGAGAATTCCATTAGAGGTAGATGATTATCCCAACTGCCTCCAAAGTCTATCACACATGCTCGAAGCATATCTTCTAGCGTTTGGATCGTTCTTTCGCTTTGCCCATCCGTTTGCGGATGATAAGCAGTGCTTAGATTTAATCGGGTTCCTAACGCTTTCTGAAAGCTTAGCCAGAATCAAGACGTAAAACGACTGTCTCTATCTGATACGATGGATAATGGCACACCATGTAAAGTCACTATTTCATTGACGTACAATTGTGCTAACTTATCCATGCTAAATGTTTCTTTCATTGGAATGAAATGGGCGGACTTAGTTAGTCGATCAATGATAACCCAGATAGTATCATTCTCACGACTTGTTGAGGAAGTTTAGTAATAAAATCCATGGTTATCATTTCCCATTTCCAGACAGGTAGTTCAAGTTGTTTAGTAGACCTGAAGGTTTCTGGTGTTCTGCCTTAACTTGAGAGCATGTAAGACATTTTGCAACATACAATGCAATGCTCTTTTTCATACCTATCCACCAGTAGCTAGTTTTCAGATTCTTATACATTTTATCGCTCCCTGGGTGCATTGTATATCTAGACTTATGAGCTTCTTCAAGTATTCTTTCTCTGAGATTACCCGCAATTGGCCCCCAGATTCTCTTATTTAATCTGATTAGTTTATCGTTTCCTTTGACCAACTGATCAAGCATTCCCTTCGTTCCTTCTTCTTTTTCTATCTCTTGAAGAGTTATTTTCTATGCATGCTTCAATTGACTAAGTAAGTCAATCTGAAGATCAAGCCTTAAAGCACGAACCCTCTTTGGCTTTTCTTTTTCTTTTCTACTCAAGGCATCAGCCACAACATTGGCTTTACCTTCATGATAACAGATTTCACAGTCATAATCGCTTAGGATTTCCATCCATCTTCTCTGTCTCATGTTTAGTTCCTTCTGACCAAAGATATATTTTAAACTCTTATGGTCAGTGTAGATAGTAAATTTAACTCCATAAAGATAGTGTCTCCATATCTTTAGCGCAAAGATTATGGCGCCCAACTCCAAATCGTGAGTCGTATAATTCTTCTCGTGTGTTTTTAGTTGACGTGATGCATAGGCGATAACTTTATTTCTTTGCATTAACACACATCCAAGACCAATGTGTGAAGCATCATAATAAACGATAAAATCTTTAGTACCATCTGGTAAAGTCAGGATGGGTGCATTTGTTAACTTTTCTTTAAGAGTCTTGAATGCTTCATCCTGTTTTGGTCCCCATTCGTATTTTGCGGATTTTCGAGTTAAAGATGTGAGAGGGGCAGCGATTCGAGAAAAGTTTTGAATGAATCGACGGTAGTATCCAGCCAATCCAAGAAAACTACGAACTTCAGATGGGGATGCAGGGGTTTCCCATTTAGAAATAGCCTTAATTTTGGAAGGATCTACTTGAATGCCTTTAGCGTTGATAACATGGCCAAGAAATTATACTTCCGTAAGCCAAAATTCACATTTCAAGAATTTAGCGTACAATCTCTTGTTCTCAGTACTTCAAGTAGTATTTTAAGATGGTTCGCGTGTTCATCTTGAGTTTTGGAATAAATAAGAATATCATCTATGAACACGATTACGAACTTATCTAAATAGGGTTTACAAATCCGATTCATCATATCCATAAAAGCTGCAGGGGCATTAGTGAGTCCAAAGGGCATAACTGTGAACTCATAATGTCCGTATCTAGATCGGAATGCAGTTTTAGGACTATCTTCTTCTTGAACTTTGAGCTGGTGATAACCTGATCTCAGATCAATTTTAGAAAAGTAACACGCTCCCTGAAGTTGATCAAATAGATCATCGATTCGAGGAAGTGGATACCGATTTTTGATGGTTACCTTGTTCAGCTCATGATAATCAATACACATACGCATTGATCCATCCTTCTTCTTTACAAATAGAATTGGAGCTCCCCAAGGCGAAGAACTCGATCGGATAAATCCCTTCTCTAACAGTTCATCTAATTGTTGCTTTAATTCTTTCATTTCAGTTGGAGCTAATCTGTATGGGGCTTTAGCTATTGGTGATGTACCCGGTACCAGATCAATTCTAAATTCAACTTCTCGATCAGGTGGAATCCCTGGTAATTCATCTGGAAAGACGTCGGTAAATTCGGCTACAACTGGCACGTCTTCAATCTTTTTCTTCGTTTTGTCATCTGATTCAGTGATCAGATATGCTAGACATCCTTTCCTTAAGCATTTGGTTACTTTTAACATTGAGATTATTCCAACATGATTTGTTGGTTTGTCACCCTTGACAATAATCTCTTCTCCGGTAGGCGCACAAAATTTAATAAGCTTTTGATTACAAATGATATGAGCTTGGTTCGAGGCCAACCAGTCCATACCAAGTACCACGTCAAATCCCGCTAATGTCATAGGCAAAAGTTTCACAGGGATGACATGATTAGAAAGAGTAATCCTACCGTTATCTAAAGATTCTGAGATTTTAACTATATCTTCGTTTGCGGTTTCAACTTCATAGGATTTGTCTAACTTTACTAGAGGTTCATTTAATAAACTACAGAACTTATAGTCTATGAAGCTTTGGTTTGCACCAGAATCAAATAAAATTCTAGCATAAACGTTATTGATAAGATGTGTACCGGTAATGGCGTCCGGCAAGTTAGCAGCCTCACGAGCATTCATCACAAATGCCCGTGCCGTCTTCTTCACACCAGGATCTGTCTTGGTTCCAGATCCAGCACCGCCTTCTTTATTAAGCTTTGGGCATTCAGACTTGTAGTGACCTTGTTCATTGCAGTTGAAGCAAGTTATCACCCTTTTCCTGTAGCAAGTCTCAGAAGTATGTCCTGAAGTCTTGCAGTAGTTGCAGAATAGAGTGGATCTACATCTTCCTGTGTGTTTCTTCCCACACGTTTTGCACATGGGGAGAGAGTATGAATCTTCTTTCTTTCCAGGCCCTTTATCAAATTTCTTTGTCTCTATATTCGGTTTATGGGCCACCTCTTTCTTCTTATTCTCTTCCTGGGTTCTAACCATTCCATCTGTCAAAAGCCCAGCTAACTCTACCACAGACTCTATTGTCTGTGGCATGACCGCCTTCACCATATCACGAATTTCATTGACCAGTCCCCAAATATAGCGACTTATCATGTTGCATTCGGGTGTCACAATATGTGGTACCAGTCGGGCATATGCAAAGAATTTGGTATTATACCCCTTGTTATCTGAACCAACCATTCGAAGATTCAAAAATTCATTGGTGATTTTCTCCTTTTCGTTCATTGGGCAGAACTTTCGAGTTACCAATGCACGAAATTCATCCCAAGTCATTGCATAAGTCTTATCTCGTCCCTTTGACTGAATAACAGAGTTCCACCATTCCAATGCTTCATCCTTGAAAGAATGTGAGGCGAACAAAACCATGTCTTCATTAGCACACTTGCTAATGGCTAAGACTGCTTCGATCTTTTCCAGCCATCGAATGGCTGCAATTGCTCCTTCGTTGCCTGAAAACTCAGTAGGTTTACACGCTTGAAATGTTCGATATGAACATCCATCCTGTTTCTTCCTTTTCTTAGGCGTTTCATCTTCGGAATTTTCGCCGCTCGAGCTATAACGATCATCATCTTTCTTTCTAGATCTTGAAACTTCTTTAGTTTGGCTGGGAGGTTCTTTCTCTTTCAATGCTGAAATTATGGTAGGAATCGCGTCCTTAATTCCCTTAGCAATCATCCTTTGTATTTCGGCTTTCTGGGCCACACGATCTTCATCTTCGTTAATTATCTTACGATTCCCTCTAGTATACACCGCGGGTCTACTTTCATTGTTCTTTGACATTCTACAACAAGAATAAGAGGGAGTATCTTAATACTAAGATTCAAAATTTTTGTTAATAATATTATTAGATACTTCGATAGGTATCTTCATCGTTTACGACAAATAAGGTTCGTTTATTATGTCAGTATAACAAGGCATCTAACTACTTTTTCTTAGTAGGCAATATTTCTAATATTGGTTAAAGCCTAGATACTAAGGCAAGTATCTAATTCGCTAAAACCTGTGGTTCTGATACCAACCTGTCACACCCGGTTTCAAGGCACCCCGGGAGTGCGACCGATTGGTACGCGTTATTGTTCATCTTTTATTTGCTTGTCTTGAAAGACGTTTACGCAGCGGAAAATCATTTCACAATTTATCTGATGATTTATAAAAATAAACTTTCATATATTCGTTGGGGATTAAATACCCAAAATTTTACATAACATTGTTCAACGCAATGTTTACAAAATTTTCTATCTACTGACAGATATTCAAAACTTGCCACAAGGTCTATGCCTAGGAAACTTTAGTCCTTCCGGCACTATTCTTGCTACTATATTCATCACAGGGTTTCCATGCCTAGGATCATAGTCCATCCAGCACTAACACCTGACTAAACATATTTAATCATGTTTACCTGAAAATGTTTGAAAATAATACATCAGCGAAAAGCTGGTGAATACATTTAATTTGACACAAAAATATTTCGGCATGAATAACGATAAACAGTTAATCATAAATTAATGGTAAACCACACATTTAGCAGTCTATTTCAACTGGAAGTTCCCCCTCCATATATACTGGTATTGGTGCCCAGGCAGTCTTACTACGGGACTCTCCGGATCTGCACTGAGTCTGAACCAGCCCCGGTATGGGATTTTCACCCATCCCTAGGATATAGTTTGATCAAACATACATACACTTCTGGTCTAAATGTTTTAGCAGAATACCTCTATGCATTAATTTGTTAACGTACTAATGCCATTTCCGCAAAATAAAATCATTTGAATGTTTTGAAAGTATTAAACGTATTCACCTGGTAAATTGAACAGAGCCTCTAAACTTGATAAGCTTTAGTTTCTGAACCTCGAAGTAACTTAAGGATTAAGTCACGAGCGTCTAACACCTTGATTAAATCAGAACTTCTATACTTGTTGTCTAGAGCATATACACCGGTTTCCTAATCTCGGGTTATCTTTATGGTGTTTAAAAGGTAGTAGAGAGTTTCGTGTGTAAAAGTAGGGAAGGCAATCAAAAGGTTATGAAATGAAATGAAGCAAGAGACATCTATTTATACATGGATATTTCTTACTCATTAAGTTTTATCCAAACTTAACTATTAAGTCCAAAACTTAGCAATTAAGTTTTATATTTTATCCAAGTCTTAGCTATTAAGCTTTATCCAAAACTTAGCCGTTAAGTTTCATCCTAATTTTATCTAAAACTTAGGCATTAAGTTTTATCCAATACTTAATTGTTAAGTTTTATCCGTAGCTTAATTATTAAGTCGTATCGCAAGGCTTATGAAGTCACGCATGAAACATAACCATGATTATTTAATTGACAAAAATAATATGAAAATTTCGCAGGTGTTACACCATAAGACTCAAGTATTAGAGACAGACTTCATACTTTATAGGCATCATCGTTAGGTCTCACAAGGTAGGCCTTCATGCTTACACTTGAGTATTGAGGCCTTATGCTTAATGGGTTTTAGGCTTTAAGCCTCACATGTTAGGCATTCCACTTTAGGATTAGGCGTTATTGTAGTCTCCATGTAGCTATTATGCTTCTCAGGACCTAGGCTCAAACTTTATGGGACTAAGGTGTAAGGCTTTAAGCTTTAGGCTCTAGTTACACCCTTAGCGGCCTTGAGCTTTAAAGCCTCATGTATTATCATCCACGCTTGAGGCTTTTAGAATTAAGCTTTATACTTTACAATTTAGAACTGATTCTAAATAAATTTTATACCGAAACATATGAGAAAAATAAGACAGCGATGGTTTATTTGATATTTTTAATAAAATATTATATACCCAAAATTACAAAAAGAAGCATTAAATTTTAAATAAGAATTACCAAATCGTATATAATTTTAGCCCCGAGTAGGGTATTTATGAGGTGCGTGCTAGGGTAAGGGCGCGCTTTATCACCACACTAAACTGTGACAATCCTCATATTTAGATTCAACCTCACGAGAGTATTTAAATATTTTTGCTTAGCTTGATATTAAATAAAAATATGGTGATTAGAAATATATTTAAAATATAAAAGTACTATAATTTTACGTGGCTTATGATAAGATAATAAGCATTTCTAGTATGTACTGAGATTGTATTGGTTTATGTTTGACTTTATATGTTATGAACTATCTTAAATGATTGATGGGCATAAACATATTAAGCTAGTATCTACTTGAAAGGATGATGATCAAATTGTCGGTCTGGTCTAGTTTTGTTTTAAATGACAAGTTACTGAGTTAGCATGCTAAGAAAGGATTAGTCAAAAATAAAAAGTTTTACAAATTTGTATACCCCGTCACATCATATGACTTCACGTATTATTGTATTATTGTTTAAAAGTTGAAGACATGTAAAAATTATGTGTAGAACAGAATACATCTCTTTGTTTGATTTCTATTTTCTAGAAAGTAGAAAACCCCCTTTTCCCTTGTGTCCGTTCTCGATCTGATTGAAGAATCACCCCTCCATGATTTCACTTCTGGTTGGTCCGACGCTTTGACGCGATCTACCGGAAGATCTTCTAATCATCAACTGCTGTTTCTGCTTCGATTCATGCTCCTCTTGATCTCGATTTACACTGGTTTTGTTTGACTTTAGAGATTGTCGCAGCCGAAATGGATCAGTTCGATGCGTATTTTCGAAGAGCAGACTTGGATCGCGATGGAAGAATCAGCGGAGCAGAAGCTGTTGCTTTCTTTCAGGGTTCTAATTTACCCAAGCCCGTGCTTGCTCAGGTTCTAATAATTCAACTCCTCTCTGTTGTTTGTATCGAATTTGATATTACATGCTTCACTTACTCGATAGTTTAGGAGAAATCTGACAGATCCTTGAATATTAAGGAGAATTCGTATCATGTCTTGAGATTACATGAATTCAGTTGACTATAGAGGAAGCCAGAAATGTCTATGGATTAACATGATACTTTTTGTCCCAATTGTTGGTTGGTCTGTTGCTTTTAACAAACTCAGATAAACGCAGTATTTGGCAAATGTAACACCGACTTATTATCTGGTGGAATTGCTTCTCTTACCCTAGATTCATATGTAAAGGATCTACTTCTTCTGTGCCTAGGACCATCAAACGCATGGTCACAAGTGCGTTATCCTTTTTATTTTTCTTTTATACTATTGAGTAATCCCAATATGATGCCATGCTTTTAGTTGAAACTCTTCTATCTGGACTGGATTCTTAATAGGCTACGTGGCTTTGCTAATGATATTATAGCGGTTGCATCTCTAATGCTGTGTATTTTCGAGAGAAAAGATCGAGAGAGAAAAATAATTTTAACTTTTTGTGTTCCCGAGTTGGAAAGAAGAGAGGGGATACATGAAGGCACACACACACACACCCCTTTCTTTTCTCTCCTCAACAAACTCAGGAACACATTGTTATAGTATGGATAGGAAAAATAATGCTTCTTATTATGTTCAAGAAAACATAATTCTTGAACTTGATGTGTGGTAATTCCTTTTGGGTTTTGGATGTTTCAAATGTGGTCATTGATATTGCAAGTTGAGATGAAATGATGAATACTTAGAGTTTCCTATGGAAATTGCGAGTTGCAACTTTAGACTTCACACAATTACCTATAGTTTAAGAAATGTTTCTGTCTAAAGTACTTTCAATAATGTCCACATAGACCACTCTTTTGGGCCTATGTTTATAATTTGTAGAAATCACAATCAACTAGGTACATTTATCTTGAATTCAAAAGCAAATTATCATTGCATTGTCCATGAGATGGAGGATGTTCTTGGGCGAAAGGTTATAAGCTACATAGTTTTAACATCAATCACAAAGCTTATGTTCGTTGAAAATGGTGATTTGACTACTATAACCATAATCGAACGTAGTAAATCCTATTTATAGGAAAGCTACTGATGGGGTCTAGGGAGGTTGAGATGTAAGCAGACATTATTGTATCCTAGGGATAGAGATGCTGCTTCCAGCGCTACCCTCGACTCAAACGCATATATGACCAAAGCACCAATAAGAAGAGAACACAATGCTTTGTATGTTTACAATATATAGTAGACCACAAGAAGCACAACATAAGCAGCAATACAATGATGAACAAGAAGCACACAATGACTATAATCTATCAAGCAGCAGACACTCAACAATTAATATGTAGTAAAAAACAAAAAGGAACATACTATGAGCAATAACAAGGATCAATAAGCAATTATATAAACTAGAAAAAGAAAGTTATGAACAGTGACTTAACGATTTAAGCGTTTCTTCCCGTCTTCTTCCTTTCATTTGACACGTCACCTTTCCTTGCTGGCTACTTCCTTTACTGCTCTAACTGGCATAGTCATCTCTCTCCTTTTCACATGCCCAAACCATTTAATCTCCTCTCCCATATTTTATCTATTTTAGCAACTCCTAACCTATATCTAAAAATCTCATTTTGCATCCAGTTTAACCTTGTGTGCCCACACATCCACCTTAGCATCCTCATCTATGCTACTTCCATATTGCATGCATGTGTCTTCTTGATGACCCAACATTCTGTTCCATATATCAAAATCAAAGTATCAGATTTGGAGGCTGGCGCTTATCATGTACAAAAGACATATGAAGTCAAAAGCAGACTAGGGGCTTCATTCAATTATAGTCTTCTTCAAAACCATGCAAGAAATATTCTATGATTTTTATTTTTCAAACTCAACTCTAATGTTTTGGATTATCAATCTATTGAGTTTTGCACTAGTTAGGTTAGGGCTCTCCACACATGAACAATTAAACATTTTTAGGCAAGCTTCTAGCTGTGGATGCGGTGGGCTTGCATAATCTGTTTGATTGCATTTTGTTGTGGCAAATTGTCTATTTGCAAATCATATTGCGATGCGCAGGCAGTTCAATGTCTTATGGTTGTTGAATAATGAGTCAAAACAGACTCTGGTAAAAATGCCTATTTTTTTTTGGAACAGGTCAGGTTAAGTTGATCCACCACAATTTTTTTTTTGCCAATTATTGTTATTGATTTTATGGACAATGACTGTATTACATATGATTACAATAACTAAACATTAGAAATTAATAATTTAAGCTTTCGGCTGTGTTTCTATTATTACATATTACTTGATTGCAGATATGGCAGCATGCTGATCAGAACAGCACTGGCTTTCTTGGCCGTCAAGAATTCTATAATGCCCTTAAGCTTGTTACAGTGGCACAAAGTAAAAGAGAACTAACAGCTGAAATTGTGAAGGCTGCATTATATGGGCCTGCTTCTTCTAAAATCCCTGCTCCACAAATAAACCTTACAGCACTTGCAGCAGCTCAGCCAAATCCAATTGCCCAACGGCCTCCCACGCAGCAGCCTGGAGTTGTCAGTTCAATGGGCCCACTTCCTCCGACACATCAGCCTGGGGTTAGCAATTCAATGGGCCCACGTCATCCTACACAGCAACCCGGAGTCATCAATTCAATGGCCACACGTCCTCCTACACAGCAGCCTGGGGTTGTCAATGCAATGCAACCTCAAAACTTTGGCTTAAGGTCACAAGTGCCTCCAAATTCAGTGGCTCCACCTTCAGTGGGTCCACCTTCCTCTACACAGTATTTTGCACCTCAAGGAAATCAATCAATGAGGCCACCACCTCCTACTGGTCCTCTTCCAGCGCAGGGTGTTGATAATCCTAATCTCCCGCTAGGCGGGCTGGTGGGTTCCGGTTTATCAAACTCTAACGTCTCAGGTGATTGGCTTGCCCGTGGTGTTAGGACTCCTGTAGCTTCATCACAGATCCCGAATAGTGCAATCAGCTCTACTTCACCATCTTTCCCGACTCCTAGGCCATCAGTTGTAGGAAATGGAACTGTTTCTGACCGGATGTTTGGAAGTGACGTGTTTTCAGCTTCCCAAACATCATCCAAACCATCATCGTCACCAATGCCAACGAATACTGCAAGCACTCCACAAGCAGCCGTTCCTGTAAATTCTGAATCTCAGACTCCAGCCAAGATTGATCTGCTCGGTGCATTGAATGCTTTTACAAGGCAGCCCACAGTGGCTCCAGTACAGCCAGCAACAGCAATACCTTCTGTTGCAAGACCAAGTCAACAGGGTCAAATTCAAAATCCACAAGGGCCAACTCAAACTTCCAATATGTCACAACCTCAGTGGCCAAAAATGACACGGGCTGGTGTTAATAAGTATATGAAAGTGTTCATGGAAGTTGACTCTGACAGAGATGGGAAAATAACTGGTGAACAGGCACGCAGTTTATTTTTGAGTTGGAGACTACCAAGAGGTATGCATAAACTATTAGTGCCTAAAGTTTTATTATTCAAGCGTTAGAAATGTTCTTTCTTGTAAAATAATTGCTTTACAATGTTGCTTGTCTCTATAATAAATTTCATTTTAATTAGATTTTTCTACAGAAATTTTGAAACAGGTTTGGTACTTGTCTGATCAAGATAATGACAGCATGCTTTCATTGAGGGAGTTCTGCATAGCTCTATATCTGATGGAGAGGTACAGAGAAGGCCACAGTCTTCCACCAACACTTCCTAGTAACGTCTTGCTTGATGAAACTCTTTTGTCTTTAACTGGTCCACCCCACAGACCACCTGCTGGTTGGGGAGCTACTCCTGGTATTCTCTCCATTCCTAATATTTCATCGTGGATTAGTGGTTCAATTAAAGTAAACCCTTATTTCTAAATGCATGAAAATTGACATAGATGCTATGTTACTTTTAAAATGGCTAGTTTCATAGTTCTAGAAAGGTTATAAAGATTACTTCTAAGTTTATTGATGAAGAAAAGTTGCTTAATCTTTTCCCTCAAACCAATTGTGAATCTTATCCTGTCTTTAGGTTCTGCTCCGCTGCAGTATCAAGGGATGCCTGGTGGTCAACCAACATCTCATGGGCCTCTTCGTGGTGCCCAACCGATGCAGTTTAATCAACAGAAAGGACCTGCACCCTCCTTAGATGCACATCCCCTCAGTAACGGTGGTGATCAGAATACTTCCCATTCAATTTCTCGAGAGACACCTGAAGCAGAAAAAGTGGTAAACCTCTCTTCTTTCATGATAGGTTTGAAATCTATTTACTTTCAGTTTAAGATCTGAACTATTAAGTTTAAGACCTGAAGCAGAAAAAGTGGTGCCCAACCATTCCATTGGGATTTTATTCGTGCAATATCTTTTATGTGCTTTAGAATGTTCACTGTTGGTGCTTGTTTTATTTGTGTTGAAAGGGTGATGATAAGGTGATTCTGGATTCCAGAGAAAAGATGGCGTTCTACAGGAACAAGATGCAAGATCTTGTGAGTAGTCAATCCTTATGTTTTTCTTTTTGTTTCCTTTTTTTTGTAACATATGCTATTAACTCGTTTTAAATTTATCACATACCATTGATCGTTATATACACACATTAATCTTAGTATGAATATGCATGTCAGTATGTGTAAGATACATATGTGTGTTCATATATTTATTTGAGATAGGCCATTTTTTTTATTTTCAGTCCTTTTTTCTTTTGTCTTATCAGGTGTTATACAAAAGCAGATGTGATAACCGCCTCAATGAGATTACTGAACGTGCTTTAGCTGATAAACGTGAGGTATTCTTGAGATTAGTTACCATGTCTTATTTCTGTCCTTTAGTTTTCTTTCTTTCTCCTGTTCCTAGAAACACTTCACCATTTTATTTCAGGCAGAGATGCTTGCTAAGAAATATGAAGAGAAATACAAACAGGTGGCAGAAGTGGCTTCTAAATTAACTATTGAGGAGGCGTCTTTCCGTGATATTCAGGTATTCTCTGACACAAGATATATTTATATTATATTATGTACATTCATATACGGACCTTATTGAAACTTATAATGTTGATACTTGATACAACTACTGTTATGATTCTTATTATAGACTTATAGTGCTTTAAGTTTTCAAATGTTCTGGGAATATTTGGCATTATTTATCTTCATTTTCATTTCACCATGTTATGGGCTCTATCCTAAGACTTCTCACAATAAACAAATGGGACACTGAACATTACATCTATCTTCACACCATACAAGACGTAACGAAAAAAATGGTTCAAGTTATCGGTGGCAAATTGGGTAGGTCGCGAAACGGGTTAAAACAAGTAATTTTATAGGAAGCATCAAAACAGGTAGGGTTGGGATAGGCGTGTCTACAAACTGTCTCTTGTTTGCCATTACAAATATGGTTAAACTTAAAGACCTATTTATTCAACAATTATCCAATTTTGTTTGAAAAAAGCAAGTTAGAATGTTGTAAGCACTTAACTTCTAAACTGTTTGGCCCCTTTCCTTTTTACGTATCTTTAAAATTTCATGAGTTTAATAAGTTATTTATAAACTATAACCCAAATTGACCGTTTTCCAGATAAACATGTTCAAATTGCCCCTACTAAAAGTTTTCAAGCCTAACAAATAGCATTGTGCTATCACTTTCTACTGTACTTAATGTTTCTGTTAAGTGTAAAAATATCTTTTTATTACCATAAGTCTGAGCATGAAGCACATGAACTTCAACAAATAATATAATCCCACATTTTTCTTAATTCAATTTAAATTATTGTTGACCTCCATAGGAAAGAAAAATGGAGTTGAATCAGGCACTCATTAAAATGGAACAGGGTGGCAGTGCTGATGGTATCCTTCAAGTAAGTTTAAACATATTTCTGTGAAAACAGACTCCTATTTTTCCTTTTCGAGTTTAATAAATAATAGAAGTTAAAATATTAAAATATTGAACTTATTCTTGGTTGTCCAGGTTCGTGCTGATCGTATACAATCAGATCTTGAGGAACTACTAAAGGCTTTAGTAGAGCGTTGCAAGAAGCATGGAATCGATGTCAAATCAACTGCAGTTATTGAGCTTCCACAAGGTTTTCCTTCATCTCATACGATCGGGATATTAATTAGCAATATCTGCACTATTTAATTATTTATTATATATTATGATAATCAATGTTTTTGTTTATAAAGGTTGGCAGCCTGGAGTTCCAGAGATATCAGCAGTGTGGGATGAGGATTGGGACAAATTTGAAGATGAAGGTTTGGCATTCTTTCTATTTGAGTCGCCATATTTAAGAGGCCGCGATTTCAACCTCCAAAAATGTTTTATAATGAAAAAAAATTATCACATGAATGCTATAGTTTTAATATCTACAAAATTTACTCGTCTTATTTTCTTCACCATATGTGCATTTTACATTTAAATGCTTATATTGACAGGGTTCCAACTTGACGTTGCAAATGCCAAATCCACACCACAGGATGAAAATTCATCTCCAGGGGATAACATGTCTCAGGATTCATATTCAAATAATGATCGCAAGTCAGAGAAGCGTTATGAAGCTGAATCTGCATACGCACATAGTGAAGATGAGTCAGCAAAAAGTCCAGCTGGTAGTCCCACAACACAAAAAAAATTTGAAAGTCCAACCAAGGAGGATTCGTTTGGGAAAAACTTTGATGCAGAAACAGAAAGGTACCTACTGTGTAATATTTTATTTTCTACTCTGCACAGTTTTTACTATGTTAAATGCAACGGTATCTTCTACCTTACCTGGTGAAAAGAACTAAACATGCATAGCATATAAGAATTGTTCTCGGTTCTCATTTTCCAATATTTTTTGTCTTCTTTAACTAGGAGCTTTGACGACCAAGGATGGGGTACTTTTGACAACAATGATGATGTGGACTCGGTGTGGGGATTCAATAATGACGCCACTAAGGTGAGTTAACTTTTAAATTCTTGTATCAAACTTAATGGATAGTCATAAGATTAATTGAGTGCTATAAGTTATAACTCATGATGGAAAAACACTACGTATGTTAATAGCAAATGAAAGTAATGCAATTTAGAAGTTTTATCTCAGGATTTGGCTGGTCAGCCGGTGATAATACACTTAAAATATGGAAATAAATATTGGTAAAGCCTAAAAGCTTAAGGAAAAATCGAACGGATCACAAGCCGTTTGTTTGTTTGTTTTTTTTTCTTTTGTCATACCAGCCCTACTTTTCTAAATAGACTGATCTGTTTTATTATATACCCTTTAAATGGTATCACTTAGGAAAGCTATGCTTTTATATTTATAGTGCAAGATTAATAAATATAAACTCATTTTAATATCGAGGTTCGCACTTTAAACCACAATCTCAACAAACCTGAACAAGCTTGAGATATTTTGAACCACATTCTCATCCCAAAAATGAACCAAATTAGGGTGTTCATCAGTTCGGAATCATGCTGGACCTGACAACACAGGTACCAGACTTAAATTGAAAACTAGAAAGTAACAGAACTGAAGCCAAAAGTGAACCAGTTTAAAACCGGCTTGGTTTTGGTTTATATCCGTTAACCCAGACCGTGAACCAAATAAATAGTTGGGAGTTCAAAGTTGGGACATAACCCTTTTAACTTGAAATATATAAACCTAAAATAACATTGATTCAATCACGAGAAAGAAAAAAACCACCTTTGCTTTCGTTTAAATTGAACCAGAACGGGTTTTGGAAGGGATCTTGAACCAAGAATCTAACTAAACCGGTTCAGGTTCAGGTTTGTCGCATTAGGATTTTTTTTTATCACGCATATACTTCATAGCAGTCTTAAATGACTTTTATGCCCTTGCAAATAACCCAATTTTCACAGGATACAAATCATGAGAAGCATGGAGAGAGTTATTTCTTCGACTCCAATAGCTTCAATGCAAGCCCAAGGAGAACCGATTCCCCTCAGGCCAATAGTTTCTTCCAAACAAAAAGTCCATTTGGGTTTGATGACTCTGTCCCTGGCTCACCGGCTTCTAGAGCTGCCACATCACCTCGTTACAGTACGGGGGCTGCAGAGAATTCTTTCTTTGATAATTTCTCGCGGTATGATTCATTTAGTGCCACTGATCGTGGTTCTCCCAAACAAGAAACCTTCTTGAGATTTGATTCCATGAGCAGCAGCACACAGGATAATAACTTCTCGCGATTTGACTCGATGAGCAGCACCACTCAAGACCGTAATTTTGCAAGGTTCGATTCTATGAGTAGCAGTGTAGGTGGTTTTGATCATGGTCAAGCCTACTCATTTGATGACGCCAGCCCATTCGGGTCAAGTGAACCATTTAAGGTGTCATCAGACAGTCAAAGCAGGAAAAATGAATCTGATAAATGGGCATTCTAGTTTGGAGTCTGGAGATGTTATAGAACGGGGCTTGAGGGAACGGGATGCCATGTAGTTTTGTTTTTCTTTATCTTTTTTGTTGTACTGGCTTTGTTTAGTTGTGATTGTATTGCTTGTTTCATGGTTGACGCAATTCTGAAAGACTACAATGTCTGTTTGGTATAATTTTGACCAGAATCTATTATTTTTCGATTGTGATTGCTCTAAATTATTTGGTTTTCATTGGGTTTCGTTGTCGATATCAGTTTGTTAATTTTAAATTTTGTGGGTCCAAGTGAGCAGTCTTGAGCGACGTTTATACCTTTGCAAATAACATATCCATGCAGGATGCTTATCACAGCATGGAGGTTGGAGAGTTATTGCTTTGAGTCTTTGACCCCAGTAAGCTTCACTCCAAGAAGACTTGCTATGAGAGTAACATAAATTATTTGATAATTTAAGGAGGTATGATTTACCGGCGCTAAGTCTGAAACACTAACTATTTAGGTAGTTGGTTCAGGTGAAAACATGTCCTACACAAAATGAGCACGGGTTGAAGATAGTATTAGGAGATGCAGTTTGTTTAGCGCCACTATGTCGGGAAAAGCTAGCAAATCAGGTTGTTGGTTCAGCTGACTTAAGTTCTGACCAATATGAGCACAAGTTCCGACCTAATTAAGCAAGGTTCAAATGAGTTACTCTAGAAGAAAAAAAAAAAAACATCAAACTGAATTCACCTTGTATATTTGTTTTTATGGAAGCTCATGACAATAGTAGGCGGAGGTGACGCATAATGGAGATGGCAATATTGACAATAGTAAAGTTGGTAGGGGTAGTTGCATTACCTCCGGTGGAATTCTAGAATGGGGTGTCACAGACCGATTAATGAATATGAAAATACTCATTTTATTTATCAATGAATTACAGTTTGGGAGCACATAGAATTATACATAACACAATTAGTAATGTCGGTGATTTCTCATCAACAAAGCTAACTTTAACCTTGACAAAGCTTTCAATTAAACCCTTAACTTTCTAAAGTTTCAACTTGACCCCCATACTATATATAGTATATGCTTTTAACCTATTATTCTTTTACTAATTAAATTTGTCTACAGTAACTTTCACTTGTGAGTTTTTTAAAAGAAATTAATTTGTGGTTGTGTTTATTTTTTTCTTGGCGCCCCGCTATAAATTTTGTTAAAAACAAGGTTGTATAAAATGTTCTCACCACAACAAGCATAACAAAGTCCGGAGACGTGTCACACACACATGCTTAATTTCTATTTCTTTGACTTTCTTGAACTGTAATTCGTTTAGTTCCGCTAATCATAGTTCTCTTAAACAAGACCATGATTTTGCAAGATTTAATTCTCTGAGTTAAAGTGTGTAACGAACCAAAGAAAATGGATG
The DNA here is from genome assembly GCA_025506505.1 of Flaveria sonorensis. Taxonomy (NCBI): domain Eukaryota; kingdom Viridiplantae; phylum Streptophyta; class Magnoliopsida; order Asterales; family Asteraceae; genus Flaveria; species Flaveria sonorensis. Next base: position 1,513,989 of record CM046440.1, on the reverse strand, counting down.
TTCTGTGAATTTCATAATGGTCAAAGAAATAAAAAAGTATCTTATTTCATATGAAGTCTTGCAAGATGACATAAACGATCCAAGTCTTTTTGTTCATAGACTAACACACAAAACTTAAAGATGAACAAAATATGAAGTCAAAACTTGGTGAATAGATTTGTTTGTGCATAAATCTGGTTGGATCCAACTATTTTATTTTGGGCATGAAAAAAAACACACTGTTTTGTCATTCCTTGTTTCTTCATATCCTTAACTAAGACATCATGAGCTTCAAGAATCGATGATCGCATGTTTGCTATTTCTACAAGTGTTTCTAGGGCTGCATGAAAAAGCAACACCAATTTATGTTTTTTTTTTCAAAATGGGGTAACACAAATGAATAACAAGAATCAAGAACAATTTCATGGGTGGAAGTGTATAGTCAAACTAGATAGTTTTTGGAATTTCACCTGTCTCGAATGAAAATTGAGAAGACCGAAGCTTTGGAGAAACCAATGTCCCAAACATTGATAGTACCTTTGCTCGTTCTTTCTGGAATTATATACGTAAATTATAAAAAAAAGGAGTGCGCAAAGATATCATAATCTATAATTTTGGTTCCCTATTTTCACATGAAGAACGCAATACTTGACTCTGGACATAGTTTAAGATAAATGTGTCACTACTAATCAAATGTCTAATATATCCTCAAAACATTAGCAAGGTAGAAGAACTATGGGGACCTAGAACTAATTCACCAAATCTTTGTGACAAGACCAAAGGGCAAGCAAGTAATTTACCATGAAAGAACTTATATAAATGAAAGATTAGATTTTAACAGTGTTGTAAAAATCATTAGACGCTAGTCAGCGGTGAGGTAGGGACTAAGGATTAATCGGATCAGACTTTTGTATAATTTTGCAAATTTATATATAATTTTATTCTTTTTATGAATTAATTTACAAGTTTAGGGGATAATTTGTAAATTGGTGAATCTTGAAGGGGTTAAACGTAAAAGTACACAAACTTAATTAAATCATTTAACCCTTCCATCGTTCCATCACCGCCGGTAGCACCCTTCCCTCGTTCCCGTCACCGGAGTCGCAAATCCTCGCCGGAATCGGTCCGGCGCCGGAATGGAAAAATCCAACGGTTATCGTCGCTGGAACACCACCGATTACGACGATTTGGTCCGGCCTTGACCAATTTTGATCGACTACTGCTAGCACCTCCGATTTGATGGAATCGAAGCGGCCAACCTCCGATTAGCGACTAATCGGAGGCTAGTCACGATTTTTACAACACTCATCCAAACTATTATCCATTGCTTTCAATTTGACCAGTGATACTCCAAACTTTCACTTTGGTTGCGAAGGACATTTGTAGTAGCAAAATCACCATAGCTTTACACTTAAAATTTTCAATCCATTTCGCTTGCAAATTTCCCCTTTTCGTTCATAATCATGATTGTGATTTGTGTTTGAAACTAAGAGTAAATGGATGTAAATATATGATAATTACACTATTAGATTGCCGTTGACAACTAAAGTGAAAATTGGGAGTGTCACCCGTCAAATTGATAGTATGGATTCAACCGTCATTGGTAATAGTTTGAATTATTAAAATCCAATTTTCCTAAATAAAAAGACAATATTGCAGTTTTCATGAGATGTCCTGAAAAAAAAAAGTCGAAACAAAATTCAAGATCATATTTATTCACTCACATGGTTCTCTGTTTTATGCGGTGATGCCATAGTTTCAGATCCTTTGCTGCTTTCCAGTGAAGTCTCTTGATTTTCTTGGCATAAACAGAAAAACTATTGTAAGTTTTCGTTTAAGTTGTAATGCTTAAAAAAGAATACCAGTTAGTATGAAAAAGAACAATATCATAAAACTTTGCAAAAATACTACAAACAAAATGTTTACCAGAATCACAACTGCTCAGGTTATCCTTTAACTGCTCATCTTCTTCGATAATATTCTTCTCCAAATAGGAGTTTTTATCATCAGTAGATGCCCATTTACACAAACAGAACTTTGGTGACTTTGTTGTTGAGCCAGCTAAAAACAGATGAAAAGTTATGAACAGTTTTTGTACTCGTTATTTTAAGCATGAAATTCTAGATGATATTTTCAGATATACTCAATCTACAACACAAAATTATGAAGAAAAGAAATATAGAAACAATAATAAGGATCTACAAACCAAATCAACAAAATCTTACTCCATGTACCTCATAAAAGTTGCAACAACTTCCATTTCCGGATAAGTTTTAACTGCAACTTTGCCTTATAGGCATACATTTAAAAAATTACTGTTTTTTAGTTGCTATTACAAGTCCGGCTGGCAAAATTTCCCTCTATTAAACACCGTTTTAGACATTTGGCTAAATGATCAAATATTTTCAGCTTTCACATGGTTATGCTAAATGCTGAGTAGAAGGGATACATGGCTACTTCATGTTTAAACTTTACGTATCACTTCATCTCTTTAGGCAACTTTTTATCAAACAAAAAATTAAAATATATTGATGTTAATATTACTTGGTCCTTGCAAACTTTACAACCTGCTCTGCTCACTCTCTAGTGGCAAAGTTGTTGAAATCATTAGGCTAAATAGTTGAGACTAAAAACACTAAAAATCATGAGAGGGCTAAGAAGGAATTTGGGCCATTGATTTGAAGAATCAAGGGATGTAAGCCCACCATGTCATAGGATAGAAGTTTAAAAGGAGGGAGGGGCAGAATAGGAAAAGTCAGCCAAGGTGGCAACTTCGAGCGGTTTAGTTATGAATGAGTCTCTTCACGTCATGTTATATCTCTAATGGGTAAAATGGGTTAATAAAGAAATGCCAACTAAAATGGTAACATCTAAATGGGCTGGAAGTTGTCTAAAGTGTATATTTAACACCAAACCTCCTAAATCAATTTTCAGAAAAGTATATTAGTAGTGAAATATTAGAATTTTGTAATCATACTTGACAAATTAACTATTTATTCAAAAGTAGAAAATTTTAAACAAAACTGTTCTGGTAAAATCGGGAATTTTTTCGACTCATACCAAAAATTCACCCAATTCTTTACATTTCTTGATTGACTACCCGACAACAGTTCTCAAAGAAAGGCTCAACAGTCCTCAAGATTTCCCTAGGAATTGTTAACTTCTTCTATATATAACTTCACCATGTGATGCTTATTTCTTTAACCAAAAATAGCAAATCCAAATAAAATTTCAAGAGACTATCTTCATCAGCTAGAGAAATCCAAATAAAATTTCAAGAGACTATCTTCATCAGCTAGAGAAATAAAAATTACAGGAGGGGGGGGGGGGGGGGGGTACCATTGTCATAGTAATCTAGTTCCACTGTTGTAGCAGCAGAATGGTGTTTAGGCTAAGCAAGGCAGTGTTTACACGTGAAGCACCCATGAATGCCGAGCACTTGCTAACTCCAGCCATCCTAAAAATCACATCATTAGAAATACATGATTCTGTCTGCTTTTTACAAATAGAGGCATGGCAATTGTCAGAAAGAAGACCCAAATACTTATTAGACATATACAACCACAGATGCCATTTATAACAAAATCAGTCTCAGTAGTACATATCTGAAGCTTACAACAATAATAAGACACGAAGAATAGCATCATGATCTATAATGGAATCAGCAATCAACCACGGAGTAAATCTAAACATCAGAGGCATTACAGACAAGATGAAAGATTGCTACATTTGTGTCCTCAAGCAATCATTTCATTATAAATAAACCTCCAAGTATTCTGCTGCAGTTTGTTGATCTGCCTCCATGGGCTAGGTTTAAAATGTACACATACAGATCAACCTAATAAAACCCTAATTCTATCTGCTAGCAAAACCTAGAAAACAGTATATGGAGTCAATTACATCTACATATAAGAAATTTTCAGATAGCTTACAAGGAATCATCAACAATGTAACTAAGATCGTTCGAGTGGATCTTATGATAAACTAAAACATGGATGAAATCTTAAATTCATGATTTATTACCTGGCGAAGAGTGAGAAGATAATGCTTGAATCAAGAGGAGATAATTATCGAGTGAATCAGAAAATATCAATGTTTATCCTCCGCTGCTTCTTGGGTTTTGCACTTTCTTCCATGGCGGAAATCACTCATTATTCAACCTGGATTATTAATTGTCATACGCTTTTCGGCAAAGCTCACCATGTTCGGGAATTTGGTAGCTTCTTATTATTATTTTGTTGTTTTAACAAAAAATACTTACTAATTTATATTTTTATTTTGGGAATTTGGATGGTGTTAATGTTTCATCTAACCTGTCGGCTTTCTAATAAAGTTATGGATCACTATTGATGCTATCATAATACTAACTTGATACTTGTATTTGTATTTAACATGCATATCTCTTCATAAGCTCATCTAGCTTTCACACTACAAAAGTTCATTCAATGATATTTCGCAACGATGAGCGGTAATATTAAATGTCTCTTTTGGTCCCCTAGGAGCCGTATAGCACTACTCGTCCATGTTGAAGGTCCAGTATATATAACGAATGGTTTGATCTTTGTATGGAGCAAGATAATCTTTAGTATTTGAGCATCCAACATTAACAATGTAATATTTATCTACATATAAAGAAAATAGCAGCCAGTATTTTCAAACATGCATAAAAAATACAAAACAACATGTACGATGGATCATTATACTAACCACCATTTGGATGTGGAAACTAAAGCTCCGACCTCCGTAAAGCTTCATTGAAGATTATCGTGTCATGTGCATTTCCCTCCCATCCGGCCCATACAAATGTAAAGCACATGTTAACATTACAAACATTCATTATATTTTGTGTCGCATATCTCTTTTGACCAATGTACTTTGTTTGGTCCATCTATTGAACTGATGCCATTGTATGTGACCCATCAATAGCGCCAATGCAGTCCCCCAAATACAAAAAAGATATCATAATTAGTTCATTTGTTAAAATAGTTGGAACATTGAAAACATTGAACATTAGATAATACCTTGAACATTGGATAATACTGAGAATTATTTAATACATACGCGGGTACATCACCATTATGGTTTGCGGACAGTCTGATGATGTCAGTGTTTATCTTAAGGATGGATGCCATACTTTATGGAAAGTCTATGAATGGTTTCCCCCGGAATGATTAAAAGATTCTTGGACAAACCTATTTATACACCCATGAGCCAAAGTCATCAAGAAGATTCCAACCGACTCCTCAATAGACATATTAGGGTTTGTGTTCAATCCATATTATTAACAATATCTAAACATAATTGGCTTAAAACCTGGTAGTCCCCATTCTAATCTTTCATAACATCGTCTAGGATGCCCATTTAGTATTTCATTTATAAACACGTGCCCTATTTTGTCGATGTTTGACATGACCTTCTTCTATTATGCAAATCACGAGCTATTATTATCCCTTGAACAACTATTCCACATAACCTTTTGAATCATATCCTCGCCCATCAAATTTTCTTCATCACTATCATACGATCATAGTCGTCACTATCCATCCTAGATAAATACAAAAGATGTAAAAAGTAGAAATATCACACAATAATGTCAAACAACAACATAATTTTAAAATAGAAATAACACATATTGTCAAATGATAACACATATTGTAAAACGATAATCATTCTTCCATAGTAACTTAAGGAACTTAATCTTTGCTTCATGATGCGTCGTTGGATACATAAATGCTTCACGATTTGGTTTATTTTAATAAAGCACGCAATGCATTTGAATAATCTTTGGAACCTTTTTAAAACCTGGAAAAGTGATGACAATGTCCATGCAAAGAGCAATTGTTAGGAAGGTGTGCAGGACCGTGAAGGGTGGTCCATGCAACGTTTCATAAAGGGAGAGATATGAAACCTTAGCAGATCAAATAAGGAACCAATAGTGATGATACAAAGAACACAAGTAAAAGAACAAGAACAAGAACCTCAATATGGTTTTAAGAATGATGTATATTGCTCTTAGTTCTACAAGTGGTACAAAACTTACATAAGATGCAAGTACTTGAGACACTTTTATACTACATCCTACAACCAGCCATACTTTAAAGGCCAGCTGGAAACACTAATCTAGACAACAAGATCATGTAGAGTCAGAAGGCAGATTGCCTTTTGACTAGTGACTGTGACATGCCATAGCTCACATCCTAATATATTACAAAAAGGATAAAAGGTACAAAAGTAGAAAGTTACAGACCAATGACCATAATCTGCAGTTGAAAAAAGCATGGACCTTTTCACCAACTTATCTAAGTTAGTGAGTCTTCAGAGGTGGCAGCGAAAAGTTGTTTAGCTTTTGTCAAAAGGTGATCAGAGAAAGCATGTCTTTTCTATCTTTGAAAGAAATCAATCTTTGGCTTTGGAAGACTGTGTCTCTAAAGCTTCGAAAGAATTCATCTTTGGCTTTTGAAGATTTTTTCATTTGGCTTCGGAAGATTTTACACTTAGCTTATTTCTTTTGGGTGGTGTAAAACTTCCGAAGTAACTTTACTCTATACTTCATGCATGCATGCTGAGAGCTCTTTAGAGTTGGATGAGCAGCCTTTTCTTAATCACCCTCAGGATGTTCTGACCCATCCTGAGGTGTAGAGGTGGATGCCTTGGACTTCTTCTTCTTCTTGTCCCTTCTGATGGCCATCCTTTTCTCCTCTTCTAGATTTCAACTAAGAAGACTGGCCTTCAGTACCAGGTTGTTTTTATGTGTCTTTCTCAGTTGGGTCCTCTTCCCTCACAGGTTCAGAAGGATAGGGATTAAGACCCTTTTGTGGATCAGAAGATGAAGTTGGTTGTGGTCTAGCACTAGGTTTAGGTTATGTTGTCTTTTGTGGTTCAACCTTGATCTCAGCTTCAGGTGCAACCTGACTTGGTGGAGAATGAAAGTCAATGAGCTCACCTTTTTTAATCTTCTGCTTGATCACCCTAATGTGCTCAACCATGCTGGATAGAGACATTGGACCAAGCCTCCTTCCGGAGAATCCATACAGCTTCAAAAAGCTCATCATCCTTTGCCTATCAGTAGATTTTTTTAGACTCTTTTGGATGATGGCTCTTGACTTTGCAGCTTCTTACTTTATCTTCCTCTTAGTAGCTTTTTGTTCTTTCATTACTTGTTGCTTAAGCTGCTTGAGGTACTCAAACTCTATGTATTCATATGATAAGGAAAGAAGTGTAGATGCATGATATAGGCCTATGGCACTTAGGTAGTTAATCATATTTTGTCTGTTTGCTTCTTTGTCTACCTGAGGTTGTTGCTCAGTTGCCATAGCCTCTGTCTCAGGGCTTTCTTGAACTAGGGAGAGGGTAGGAGCATGCTTAGAGTCTTTTCTTTCTCCTTTCTTCCTTGATCTTGAGGAGCAGTTTTGCATCCTTGCCTTCTTCCTCTCCTTTGACAATTCAGTGTCAGCTAGTTCATTTAACTCTTCTAAAGGAAGAGAGATGAGTTTATTAATGTTGTAGTTTCTGGTCCCCAAGTAGTTCAATCTGGCTACCCTTAACTCATCATCTTGAGTGTTTGGCCTGGGGGCAGCCCTATTTGTAGCTTCTATGAAGCCTGGGGACCCACTTGAACTCTCTCCCCTTAGCTTACTCTTCCTCTCTCTTTCCTCCTCCTTAATCTTCTTTGAGGTCATTTTCCTTTTCCCTATATCACTTACAGCTCTGTATGACTCAGGGTGGAGAGAGCTTTGACCTTCATTGCTTGAGCTCAGGCCAGAGAGAGACTGCGAGACACCTTCACCAGCTGGTGCCTCACTGAGGGTAATGGGTGCTGAAGCAGTTCCTATCATATTAAGGTATACAGGCTCAACTGTTAGGCCTTCAACCAAGGTTTCCCCTTCGAAGCTAATCTTAGAGTCCACCTTAGTATCCAGTTGACCAATCTTGCCTGCTAGCCTCTGTCTATATAGTCTTATTCTCAGCTTGAGCTTTTCAAGCACCCTTTATTGAATCCTATCAGCCACCTTGCAGCTTGCCTGTTTTCACTTGGGTTGGCAAGTGGGAGGTCTACTAGATAGGTGCTCTCATAGTATCTCAGGGTGTAGAAGTTAAAAAATCTCTTGTTACCCTAAGACCTAGAGATTACCAGGGCTCTCCTTTGATCATCATATCTCCATCCCACTATTGGATTTTTAACAGGGTGAGATGGAGTAGGCATAGCCCGTGGTATACCCTCCTCAAACAAACCATGTATGAATGAGTCTACATCAATATGAACTTGAGGAGGTTGCTGAGTATGGACAACTACAAGTGGGGGTGGTGAATCCTCTATGTCCATACTCTGAGAAGAACTCCCAGGTTCTGTGATTGTTGGTAGTACTTTCTCCCCTTTTTTGGTAGCATCACCTTCCTGCATAGGTGAGCTAGAGGTTAGTTCCACTACATCCACAGGTTCTTATGGCCCTGGTAGAGCCCTCCTTAGTGGTCTCTCAGCTAACTTGCCCTTGAGATTGGTGATGTCAAGTTGCTGGTCATTGACCCTCTTTTGTAAGGTAGTCACCTGAGATTCCAGGTGACTGACCTTTGAGACTAAATAAGTGCAGGTTTTAGTCAGTTGTTGCACCTTTAGTTTCAGACTCCCTTCATCTTCATTGAAGAGTCACTAGAGGATGAGAGATAGGACTAAAGTCTTCTTCCTTATCACCAGCACTAAGTTCTTGGTTGCTAGATTTCCCCTGCACCATGACAGCTTCTGTTGAAGTGTCAATGGGATGGGTTACCATGGTTAAGGTCTTAAAGATGTAATCACTTATAGAAGTGAGAGCCTCTTTTTATATGGACCTTCTGAACTGGTTCAGGGAGATCCACCTTAGTTATGGGTGGATGATGTAGGCTAGACATGGGTGAGTCGGGAGCACTCATCTTTCCTTGAGCAGGGGTGGAGAGGAGAGAGTCATGGTACTCATTGAATCCCATATTTTCATCATCATAGAATTCAAGGTTGGGTATGGGTTGATTGAAGTCTAGTGGCTGAGGATGGTTGCTTTCCTCTGAAGGTTGTTCACTAGAGTTTTAAGACTCTGAATGAAGGCTTAAGGCTGGTGTTGGTGTAGTGAGCTCATCAGGTTGAGCATGAGGAACCTCAACACTGATCCTTGAAGTGATGGGAGTGGGTTTGCTCCTCAAGAGAAGTGGGAGCTCTAGTGTCTACTTCCTCCTTCATGGGTGAGAATATGGGGGCCTGCACAACCTAAGTAGCTTGTGCAGGGGTTAAATTAGATTTTTTTGGTAGGTGATGGTGATTTGTGGCTGTGTGGGTGGTGCAGATATAGTAGGGGTGGGTTCAACATTAGCTTGTGTTGCTAAGTTGTCACATTGAACAATGAGCTCTAACATTTTTGGGACCAGGGCTGTTTCTACTCCTGAGAAGCCAAATAGTTGGCTTTCTTATTGTTTTAAAGATGTTGGGCTTCATTGTCCCAATTTTAGAACATTACCTATTTCCCTTAACTATGAGCCCAGTTCACAGTTAAGAATGTACAGGACATATCTAGGGAATATATAATATTTAAGAAGTCAAAGTTTGCAAGTAAATTAGTATAAACAAATTATGAGTACCTGAACTTGACCCCATGTACCAATCCATGGACTATGTAGAAAAGGTCTTTAGGAATTGATCCCAACTCCATGTTTGTTTTGATAGATAGTGAATGACAACATGGAGGAGGTACTTCCATTGGGAGGAGACGTTTCCTTTCTTGAAGGTTCTTACAGAGTAATCACCTTCATAGCCCATCTGCCTAAAGGACTGGTTCATAGCAAATTTAGGAAGGACCATTCTCCTGCTTCATCATGTAGCCTTATATGAGTACGAATGGTGGTTGGAGTGATGAAAATTGTCCTGTCATGCACTGTGGCAGATAGTGCCTTCTCCACATCCATAATGACCTCTTGGCAGGTCCTCCAAAACTCCAAAAGTTGATCTTCATATAGTGGAGGATTTATGGTGAGGGAGTGAAGTAGTTGGATAGAGCCAAGGAACGGCAAACGTCTGAGAAGCCAGGATCTTTCTCAGACACTAACTGAGCAACCTGATTATGTTGTCTGTGTAGTTGCATGGAGAAATCAGGCTGGTTTCATGGATCAGGGTTGGCCTTTTAAGTGGCTTTGAGATGAAGTGGGGTAAGAACAAGGTCGGTTTGTGAGTGAATTTAGGGTTTGAATCTTTGTGGATGAAGGAGAAGTGAAGAGGGGAAATCAATGTACAAATATATATGGTATGGATTGAGAAAAAATAATGCAAAAGGATAAACTTTGAAATCCGGATGTCGGTCCCACCTCTGAAAAAGTACCCAAAGAAGTAGTTTTCTTGGAATTTTAAAATCTTCGAAGGTAATTTGTCTTTGGAAGTTTTGAGAAAAACTTTCGAAGCCAATTTGGCTTTGGAAGATATTCTGAGTTCTTCAAGAATTGCATCAAAAGAAAACTACTTAGAGTAATTTTACTTGCTAGATAAATTTTGCTTGGAATATATCAAGTATCAAAAATTTATTCAAAAGAGAATAAAGCTTTCGAGACTTAACTGCTTTGGAAGAAATTGGTCCTTCAATGCATATAGTACTTGGTGAGAAAAATAAGCTTCGGAAGATATATGAAAATTTCTTCGAAGGTAATTTCTTAGGAGTAATTATTTGTTTTGAAGACATAGTTTCTTCCAAAGACAACTTGATGTCGTCTGAAAGGAAATTTATTTAAAATACTCAAAATTCTAAGGAATATCAGTTTAAAAAATTTCTTCCAAAGTAAAGTGGGCTTATATGGTGATAATATAGACACTTCTTAAGAACATATGTTATTAAAAATAATCTTTAGTTTAGTTTAAGAAAATCTACTCAAAGTTAATCATCCTAATAGCCGATACAAGATACTTAAATCACTGTTTATCAAAAGCTTTGGTAAACAGATCAGCATATTGTTCATTTGTGTTAACTTTGACTAGTTTTATCAATCTCTTTTCAAACTTATCTCTAATCAAATGATACCTAATATTGATATGCTTTGTCTTTGAGTGCTGCACAGGATTCTTGTAATAGAGATAGCACTGTTGTTGTCTATGTGAATGGGATTCTCCTTGAAGTTGAATCCATAGTCTACATCTGATTCTGAATCCAAAGCACTTGAGCATAGCAGCTTGCAGCAACAATGTATTCAGCTTCAGCAGTTGATATAGACACATAGGATGTTTCTTGCATTGCCATGAGACTATCCTTCCATCAAGAAATTGACATCCCCAGATGTAGACTTTGCAGTCATATTGCAGCCACCATAGTCACTATCCGTATAGGCATACAAATTGAACTCAGAATTCTTCGGGTACCAACGACCTAGTTTGGGAGCAACTTTAAGATATCTGAGAATTCTTTTGACAACAACTAGGTGCGACATCTTGGGGTTGGTTTGATATCTTGCAAAATACATGTAGCAAACATGATATCAGGCCTGCTGGCTGTGAGGTACATAAGAGACCCAATCATAGCCCTGTATAGATGTTCATCAACACACACCACCTTAAGGTCTGGTCCTAGAGAGTGGTTCTGGCTATGGGTGTCTTAACAACCTTGCACTTAGTCATATGAAATCTAGTAAGTATGTCGTACATAATTGACTGGTTTATGAAGATCCATTGTCAACCTACTTCACTTGAATTCCTAGAAAGAAATTGAGTTCCCCCATGGCACTCATTTCAAATCTATTCCTCATCAACTTCTCAAAGTCTTTGCAGAGCTTCGGATTAGTTGACCCAAAGAATGTCATCTACATAAACTTGAACCAGCATCAAGTCATTTCTTGTTCCTTTGATGAAGAATCTTCCATCAATAGTACCTCTTTTGTATCCGTGCTTACAGAGATACTGTGATAGTGTCTCATACCGCTTTCTTGGAGCCTGATGCAGCCTATAAAGAGCTTTGTCAGCTTGTAGACATAATCATGATGATATAGGTCTGCAAAGCCAGGTGGTTGTTTTGACATACACTTCCTCATCAATCACCCTATAAAAAGGCACACTTGACATCAAGCTGGTAGACCTTGAAATCCTTGGATGTAGCAAAAGCTAGGAATATCCTAACAGCTTCAAGTCTTTCTATAGGAGCAAAGACATTTGTGTAGCCAATCCCTTCTTCTTGTGTATATCCTTGAACAACTAGTCTAGCCTTGTTCTTGATGACAAGTCCTCTATCATCATTTTTGTTCCTAAAACCCACTTAGTACCTATGGTAGTCTTCCCTTGAGGAAGAGGACATAGATTCAAACCTTCTGTCTCTTGAATTGAAGCTGCTCCTATATATTTCTTCAACCCAGCTTCCATCTTTCAAAGCCTCTTCAATCTTCTTAGGCTCTATCTAGGACAAAAAACAAGAGTGAAGATAAACATTTTTATCATAGGTTTGTCCTCTTATTCTTACCCCAGTTTTAACATCTCCGATGATGTTTGTGGTAGGATGGGACTTGTAGATTCTTAGTTGAGGAATCACAGAAAGTTGTTTGGACAGATCTAAAATTTTGAAATTCAGATTGGTGCTTGAGAATCATCCACCACATCACACACTTATCAAACTTGATCTAATTAGTGTGTCACATCATGATGTTGTCTTCTATGGAGTGGTTATCAGTATCAAGGAATTCTTGATCACTCTTACCACCTCCATCTCCTCCTACATTAGAAATGCCTTCATCTAAGTTTTGGCCTCTGTGCTAGAGTTTATAGGCACCTCAGATGTATCAGCTGAAGAATTAGTCATGGTTGTGCTGACAGGATTTCCAACTACAGGGCTAGTTACCACTGGAGCTGAAGTCGTCAGTACACTTGGTCTCTCAACTCAAACCTTGGATCAGAATCTCCTGTTGAAAATACCTATAGATCCTGAAACATTCTCATAAGATTTATTAAAAAAGTTGGTAACTAAATCAAGATCAAACAACACCAATCAGGACTAGAACCTTTCACACTGGGTGTGTCTCATTGAAGGTCACTGGCTCCCTACAACTCTAGTTCTGAGACTGTATACTCTATAAGCCTTGGCTTGGGAAGAGTATTCAATAAAGTGTCTATCATCTAATTTCTCAGAAATTTAGCTATTTGATCCCTGGTATTCAGATGGTGCAAGGACATCCAAATGATCTGAGGAAACAATGAAGGGTCTCCTTTTATGCCACAGTTTATAAGGAGTCTTATCATGAGTCTTGACTACTAAAACTTTGTTTTACACATAGCAGGCAGTGTTGACTGCCTCTGCCCAGTAGGTGATGGGCTGTTTAGAGTCAGATAACATGGTTCTTACAACTTCAATAGGTCACCTGTTTCTCCTCTCAGCAATACCATGTTGCTAAGGAGTCCTGGAGCAATATCTATTGTCTTGTAATACCTTTTTCATCACAAAATGTATCAAGAATTTGGTTTTGGAATTCTATTCCTTGATCACATCTTATGGTCTTGACCTTGTGATCACATTGATTCTCAATTTTCAGAATGAAGTTCTTTAAGATTTTAGGAGTCTCATCCTAGTTCTAAGAAAGAAGACCCAAGTATATCTTGTGAAGTCATCTGTGATCACCAAGTAATAAGAGGTCCTTCCTAAACTCATTACACTAGTAGGGCCAAAGAGATCCATATGTAATAAGTGTAGGGGAGTAGTGATGGATTTTATTTCCTTTGGCTTGTGAGATACTTTGTGTTGCTTCCCTTTCAAACATGCAACACAATGGTCATCACTTGTAAACTCTTTCTTTGGAATTCCAGTTACCAAATCATTCTTAATTAGTTTATTCATGTTTTAAAGTTTACATGGCACATTCTTTTATGCCAAGGGAAAGACTATCACTTGTCTTTATAGAAAGAAAGAAACTTCTCTAAAAGGGAGATACATATCCATCTTGTACAGCTCCTTCTCCTAGGGGCTCTGCGCAGGATAAGCTTTAAGGAATGGACCACCCGGGCTTGAGACACAATGCACTCATGCTCAGTAAAGAGCATGTTGTGTCTCTGATCACAAAATTAGGATATCACTTAAAAGATTGGATCCACAGCTCCTTAACAAAGTTTACCTTCTCAATGTTGAGCTTGCCATTTAAGACCCTGCCTCCGTAATGTAAATACCATATTTTCCTCTAAAGCAACTGACCCTCTATCAATTCTTTCAAAGTTTGAAGCAAAGAGCCATTGCCTATCATATGCCTGGAATAACCACTATTGATGATCCATACATTCCTTTAGCCTTTAGCTATTCTTGCACAGAAAAGATGGTGTAGTTACATTTGGAAACCCAAGCCTTTTGGTCTTGGGCTTGGCTTGCAAAGTGAATAGAAGATAATGTAGCAGTAATGATCCATATGCAAGTTCTGAGGATCATTTGCTATTGTTGATGAAGAACTTTTAGTCATATGGCCTTCTTCATCTTTCACACCATCCTTGGAAGACTAGACTTGGACTTTAACACTTCGGAAGTTTTAATAACTTTGGAAGTTTTGGAGACCGAACTTTCGGAAGCTTTTGCACCCACTGCAAAAGACTTCAGTACTTTGGAAGCATTCTTTTCTTTCGAGACCAAAATTTCTTCCGAAGGTAAGTTTTCACTTATCTTCTTCTTCTCTTTGGAGCTTCTGAAAGGAAGAGATTTTCCTTCGAAGCTGTTTTCTTCTTCTTCTACTCAGAAGTTTTCTTCTTGGTCATGTGGATAGTACTTTTGGGATGTAGAAGCAATCCTTGGAAAAGTGAGAAGTACTACCACACATGATGCATTCAGTTGCAAACTTCTGAGAGTCTTCTTTTAGAGGGAGGCTGAGCATGATCACTTTGTACGTCTTTCTTCATCTTCACAGATGATGCAGCAGGCTTCTTGGGATGAGGCTTGCTCTTGGAACTAGATGGTTCAAGTTGTGCAGCAGTGGTGCCCTATTATCAGTCTTCTTCTTTGAATCAGGATGACTTGGACATGAACTAGAACTCTGGTACTAGAGTCCCATGGTTTGTGTCCTCAGTCTTACAACTTCAAATCCAGACAGATGAAAATTGCTTTTGCTTGGAGTTGAAGGTGGCTTGATCTCTTGGGCTTTCTTGGATTTTCTATTGGCTACCCTGATCAAGTTTTTTCTTGTAGATTTGGTCATCCTGGATTCATTCTTCTCTCAGGAGAATAGTGTCCCTTCTCAGGATTTCATTGTCACTCACCGCACCAGGTTCATCCTTCACTTCCTCCTCTTCATCTTCATCTTCTTGAAGGGATCTATGGAGGGCAGCTCATCTTGACAAGTTCCACACCTTGAAGATCTTACAGATAATAATGTTTGGAGGAGCTATCTCACTTGAACCTAATCCTCGCCTGTTCTGATAAAAAATCTTTGCATGCATGGATGAATATATATGTTCTTGAAGGTTTCTCTTCAAGAACACATTTTCTACCTTAGCTTGCTGATCACAAGCTTAGCTTGGCATTCAGTAATTTGGTAATGAGGTCTTGATCTGAGTCCTGTAATTTGTGTGCTCATGTCTAAGAGTTAAAATGGTTTTATAATCATTTTCAACTCTTTTAAGTCAGCTTTAAAATGTTCAAGGACTTAAGATCAGATCTCACTTCCAAATTATAGGACCTATACATGTTAACTTAGCAATGCATTCAGGGGTACAGAGATGTTCCAATACCTGGCCTGGGTTGTACTTTGGCCACCAGTTGTGCTTGGCCACCAGTTGTTCTTGGTGCCTTGCACTCTCTAGCAAAGTGGACCATCTGGTTACACTTGTAACACTTCACTTTGCTTTTGTCCAGTCTAAACTTTCCACTGGCCATATTGCTTGGAAACTTTCTCCCTGTCCTCTTATAAACTTCTTGGCCCTATGAGTGAGAAGAGCATGTACTGGACTATCTTCATATTTTCAGATCATCTGGATGGATACAGTCCAAGTCTTCAAGAGTAAAAAAAAGTTGCCACAACTTTCATCAGTAGACACAAAGGCTTGTCCAGAGCTTGTCTCTTAGAATGGGCTTCTTGATGTGGCTCTCCCTTAGTGTCTCTAGGAAGGTGATAAAAGGACCCTTTTGTGAGTTTTTAGGGAAGCATATAAGATGATGCTATGGTTCTTGCTATCCCTTCAACCACATGAAGGGCTGAACTCTGTTGGTTGTTGGAAGAGCTACGGATGGATTTTGCAAGTTCATCTCCATCTGGTACACTAAGGATACCACACAGCTCTGTGAGAGTAAGAGTAGAGAGGTTCTTAGTTCTCTTAATGGCCACACAGTAGTGAGTCCATTGTCTGGCAAGAGAGAACATATCTTCCTCGTATATCTCTATTCTCAAGCTTTACACAACATCAGTAAGAGTATCCATAATCTTAACATACCTAAAATATTGTCGAGTCATGGTTTCGCCTATCTTGTGAGTGAAATTTTCAAACTGCTGCTTCATGATATCTTTCTTGTTCTCTTTGGCTTCATCAGACCCCTCATACATAAGCTTCAGTGCATCCCAGAGCTGCTTAGCAGTCTTGCACTTCTTAAAGCCTCTGTATATGGAGTTAGGAAGACCAGTTTGAAGAGCGCTCATGGCCTTCTGATCTATATCTATTCTTTTCCAATCTTCTTCAGAATAGTCAGCCATTTCCTTTGGTTCATGCCGCCTCCAGCTGTGGCTGAAGAGGTGCATAGGATGTGAGGTCTTTTGATAATAGATTTCCATGTCTGCTGTCTTGAGACTTGATAACCCTTCCATACATTAGCACCAAGTATTAAAGTCATCAGGAGTGATCAGTGGAGACTTTATCATAGTACCGTTTCCATATCAGCTTTAGCAAGAGCTGTTATTGAGTTGTTAAGTGTTCTGTGAACCTAAGTGATCAAGATAGTGAGATCTTACTATCAAGCCTGAAATGCTCGATACTATTGCAGGACGGTGAAGGATGGTCCGCATATTTTCACAAAGAGGAGAGATATGAAACATTAGCAGATCAAAGAGGAAAGTTAGTGATGATACAAAGAACACAAGCAAAAGACAAGAACAAGAACACTCAAATATGGTTTCAAGAATGATGTATATGCTCTCAAGTTCTACAAGTGTTACAAAGCATACATAAGATACAAGTACTTAAGACACTTATACTACATCCTATAGCCGGCCATACTTTGAAGGCGACTGGAAACACTAATCTAGACAAGAGATCAATGTAAAGTCAAAAGGCAGATTGCTTTTTGACTAGTGACTATGACAGCCATAGCTCACATCCTAATATATTACAAAAGGATAAAATGTACAAAAGTAGAAAGTTACAGACCAGTGACCATAATCTATAGTGACAAAAGCATGGACCTTTTCACTAACTATCTAAGTGGTAAGTCTTCAGAGGTGGCAGCGGAAAGTTGTTCAGCTTTTGTCAAAAGGTGATCAGAGAAAGCATGTCTTCTCTGTCTTCGGAAGAAATCAGTCTTGGCTTCAGAAGACTTGGCTTCAGAAGACTTTGTCTCTGAAGCTTCGGAAGATTCATCTTTGGCTTCAGAAGATTTTGTCATTGGCTTCGGAAGATTTTACACTTAGCTTATTCTTTGAGTGATGTAAAACTTCTGAAGTAACTTTACTCTATACTTCTGCATGCTGAGAGCTCTTAGGATGCTTTGGTGCATCAGCTTTAAGTATAAACCTTACAAGGCTTTATTTGGTGGAAAGTTTTGGTGCTTTTGTTGACAATGCATCAATACAACATCTAGCTTCTCTTCAAAAGATGAAATTTTGTCTGGTTGAACATTGTTGGCAACATCCTTAGATTTTTCCTTTTACTCAAACTACTTTCACATAACTAGGAAACAAAGGTCATCATCACCTAAACATATCTCGTCACTATCTCCTTTGCCCTCTATATTTTCTTCACATCCACACCGCTTAGATCACATCACTTTGAAATTGTAACGAATTCAAATCTTGATCTACAAGGGCAACCGAATCACAAAACAAGAGAGCATAATGCGTCGAAGATATCCAAATGCCCCATAAATTTGGCTAAGTCTTCTTTTCCTACAACAAATAAGATTAATTAATGATTTCACGATGTACCATAATTAAGATTTATTAAAAGTAAAAGTAGAACTAACTTTATTTTCTATATTATCCCACCCAAGCTTATTAAAGTGAGTACCGGGTTTACTCCCTTTTAAGTCAAGCAAACATCATCAATAAACTCCTTGTACATAATATCATCCCATAAAAATTTTGTTTAATCCTTTTACTTGATGTTTCACAAGCCATCTAACTGTTAAAAAACACAAATTTTACTTGTATGCAACCATTACATACTTATCAAACCCCACACCCCACATCACCACTGTTATGGTAAATAAATATGGGCCATTTATATTTGATAAAATGAATATGGGTCATTTATGTCTGTTGGATTACTGGATTAAGCAAAGAAAATAAACCATGGTTTATGTGATCAAATCATAGATCAAGATACTTAATTAATATAACGAAAACCATGATACCAATATTAATATAACGAAAACCACATATATTGTATATTAATATAACGAAAACCATACTTTACATGACCCCTAAACCTAAATTATACAAAAGAAAACTTGATCACCTAGAAATTCTAATCTATCTTTGAAATCTACTCTCCTAATTAACTTAACTCTTACAGTCTAAAGATAACACAATTGTGTGTGGCAAATAAACACAACAGAATAGGTTCCCAAAATACTATATACTTGAATGATAATATGCGATTTTAGGCACCACATCACCACCACACCATGGTTTCACCCTAAATAAACTTAAATTTAAGATATTATACATATTTATAACTAAATCATTGAAATCTAACCTTTTGTAAGAAGAGATTGAATTGGGGTTTGAGATTGTGATAGTTCAAATCAAACCTTCTTAAGAACAGTTTGAAAGAGGTTAGAGATTGTTGATACTGATTAATAGGGGATATAATGATGATGGAGGTGAGCGATGGTAGGTGAAGGGGAGTAATGGCAAGGTGGGTGGAGGGGATTAATGGCAACAAACGAGAGTAATGGTGCGGGGTTTCAAAGGGAGTAGGGCGGCGATGGCAGCATATCAGAGTACGAAAAGATGGAAGGGAAATGTCGATGGATTTGGGGGCGATGGACACAGTTGCGATGGGGAACATGGGAAAGATCGGGGCGATGGGTTCATATATTAGGGTGAGGGTATAAGAGTAAATTATTATAAAATGGAGTTTTCATATCTCAAAAGTTACTCTCTCCTAACGTCTCAAATACTTTTTTTTTCAAAAGTTAATTAGTCAAAAGAGGGACAAAATAAGCAATCCCAAACACCCACTTATTATCCTATATGTTTAAAAGGAAATAGGAATGAATAGTGCCCCGGATCATTTAGGGTATTTCATTTTGTGCTTGCTTGAGTATTCTACTTCTTTTTTTATAGATGGACATATGTGCAGATAGAGATTTTGTAGAGAGGGAAAAGGTTTTTTCGGTGTTGATGGTGCCAGATACGACGGAGGCGGTGGCCACTTCAGCTTGGCTAACATTTCCCCACCTCCTATGTGCCCTATCGCATTTGTTTCCCTTTTTTCCACATCCCGTCTGCCTCTAGTTGCTTTGTTTGTTTGTAGAAAGAGAAAGTGGTAAGGCCTCTACTGGATTCGGTGGTGTTTTTTTGGGGTTTTCTCACTAGATCTTATGCGTCGCGTTTCCTTTACCACTGGCTGTAGATGGAGAGAAATCAGAGAGAGTTGTATGTTGTCACATCTGTGTGCGCGGCTGCCGACGTCGATGTAGCCAGCCTGTGCTTTTACACAACTGATTGTGTTGGGTGTTACATTTTGCTGCATGTGCAACTTTGTGTTTAGATCTGGGTTCTTTCTGATTTTCTGTCGGCTTTGGCTAGTGGTGGTATGTTACAATCGCTGCCGCTGGCCTTTGAGTTGACTGGCGGTGATGTTCAGGTGGTGTTGTTGTTGGTGTTTCAATTATCATGTTTTGCATGGAAGTTGTTGGTTGGTGATGACGGAAAAGACAACCCTCATCCTTTATGGTTCTGTGAAGGAGGTTCATATGTCGGTGATATAATTCGATGATGATGACGCCTGTTCATCTAAGACCCCTGTCACTGTGTTTGCTTTTGAGATTATACGGTGATGTTGCTCTCGAAAATATGAAACGATGCTTATTTCAAGTCAGTGATGATGAAGCTATGTTCATCTGAAACGTATACGTTTTGTATGGTGTTATATTTTTGTATTTAGTATAGTGTCGGGCTGTGATGATAACAAAAATGGTTTCGCATTGCTTTGACATGGCTCCATTTATGGTTAGCATCCGTAACCGAAATCGAGTTTTGAGCCTCATTCATAACACGTGCAACGCGCGTGGTTGGAAACCACTGGTTGTGTTTTGAAATGCTACATAAATTGTTTTTTTTAAATTGATTTTAAATAATTCAAATTATTAATTAATTTAAACTATGATCTTATATCTATTATCTGATAATAAATCATATTATTAATCATTTTTGTTCTATTGACAATCCTGGTAGCATAATTTTTATTGATTTACACTCATTTCTCATTCCATTTCGTTGTACGTCTTTCATTCACAATCACCATTGTGAAAAAATTAAGTAAATCAATCATATACAAATGAATAATTATGTTACTTAAATTGCTCTAGTTAACAAAAATAAAAGTTAGATTTATTATAGGTCAAACAAACACTATGAATAATTATCGGCTAATAGATATGATAATTTGAATTATTAAAATTCAATTTATCTTTTTGTAAACTACCAAGTTTTATACATTGGTTTCTTTGTTTATACGAACAAGTTTTGTTAGTGTTGTGTCCATTTGTTTTAAACAAAAATTATATTGAAGTTTTGCTAGATATAAATAAATTATACTTGACATCTTTAGTGTGAAAAATGAAAATTTACTATATTTGACTCGTGTCAGTTGTAAAAACTTTATCCTAGAAAGAAGATAAAAATAAACACTTCATAATGATGTATCTTAGTTTTTATAAAGCATTATATATTAAAAGTTTATTTAAAAATCGAAATATAATAATAGTACGTTGAAAGGTGTGTGATTGTGCTTGAAGAGGTCCTACTACACTTGATGAATTGAAAAAAAACCCTTACCACACGAACGTTTGCTCACTCTTCACTAGTTAATACCTAAGAGCTATATTTACGATAAATTAAGTTGTAGAGTAAATTACCATTTGCATCCCTGACGTTTGCGCATTTTAACCACTTGCATCCCTGTAGTCTCAAAATTTTCATTCGCCCCCTGACGTTTCATTTTATTCCATTTGAGTCTTTGTCATTTTATTTTATTTCCATTTGATCCAGATGACTGACACCGTTAGTTTTTATGTTAAAAATATTTTTAGAAAGACTAAACTACCCCTCATCACCACCATGACAACTGCCCATCATCACCTTCACAACCCTCACCACCACCACCACCACCACCATTCCCATCACCACCATGACACCACCCATCACAACCTTTGTAGCCACCCATACCACCATCGTAGTCCCCATCACCACCACTGTAGTCTCCATCAACACCATTGTAGTCCCCATCACCACCTCCACAGCCCCATCACCACCATCGTAGCCCCATCACCACCACCGTAGCCCCATCACCACCACCACACAGCCCCATCACAATCATCGTAGCCACCCATCGCCACCACCGCAACCCCCGTCACCACCACTGTAGCCACCCATCACCACCTTCAGAACCACCATCACCCGCCACCTTTCACAACCACCCATCACACCTTCATAGCCACCCATCACCATCACCACTACAGCCACCCATCATCGTAGCCACCCTCACCACCATCGCAGCCCCCATCACCACCACCACCGTAGCCACCCATCACCACCTTCACAGCCACCCATTACCACCTTCATAGCCACCAATCACCTTCACCACCATAGCCACCCATCATCATAGCCACCCATCACTGCCACCACAACCCCCACCACCACCACTACCGCAGACACCCATCACCATAACCGTAGCCACTATCACCACCACTGCAGACCCATCACAACCAGCTATCACTACCACCAAACCCCCTATCTCAACCACCATAGCTGCCCATCACTATAGATCAGAGATTTTTGCTAAAACACCCTTAGCCGCCACCGTGTTTCACCCTTCCACCACTAGATCTACTTATCTAGAACATCAATTTTCACATCTGGTGGTGGGGAGGTACCGATCACATACACACAAAGAAGAAAGAGAAGAGAAGGAGAAGAGATAGGGGTGGCGGTGGTTCTTCTAGTCGTGGAGGTGGCGGTGGTGGTGCGGCGACATCTGCGGTGGTGGGGGCGATGGCGGTGGTGGTGCGGCGACTGCGGTGATTGCGATGGTAATGGTGGTGGACATAGAAAGAAGAAAAGAAAGAGAGAGAGAGATAGAGAGAGAATTGGATGGGGGGTATTTTATTTAATAAATAAGGGTATTTTTGTCATTTTATAAAAATTAACGGAAAAAAATCTAACGGTGGTAGTGTGTTGGACTAAAATGGAAATAAAAATGAAACGTCAGGAGGCGAATGACAATTTGAAACTGTAGGGATGCAAATGGTAAAATGAATAAATGTTAAGGATGCAAATGGTAATTTACTCTAAGTTGTAATTATTATATTATACTAAAACAAAATGAATAATGCTTTAAGGTTATGTTAATGAATATTAGATTTTTGATTATGAGCTGTCCATTTCAATATGAAAGGAGATGAAATTTCTAATACAACATCACTCATCAGAGCAGCAAATGGGTGTTGTAACCCCTTTTGATACACGTAGAAAGAAAAAGGAAAAGTAGTTATTTTCTTTGAACAAGCATAGAACTTTTGTCCATTCTCTCTTTTTTCATCTCTTCTTAATCTCTTACTCTTCCGCAACTGAATCGAAGGTTAAAAACGATTGTAAAGATTCGTGAGGTTGACGAAGAAATCATCTCTTCACTAAGAAGATGACGACTCAGCCATTATGAAAGACGACCTCAGTGGCGAGGATGGTATAATTAATCAGTGGCATGTTCAAGGAAAGAACATGAGACGGTGGCTAGGGTTAGTTTGTGGTAGTAAAGGAGAAGATCCAGCCTTTGTTGGACTCAAATGGAAATAAAAATAAAACGACAGGAGGCGGATGATAATTTGAAACTGCAGGAATGCAAGTGGTTAAAATAAACTAATGTTAAGGATGCAAATGATAATTTACTCTAATTTGTAATTATTATATTATACTAAAACAAAATGAACAATGCTTTTAAGGTTATTTTAATGAATATTAGATTTTTAATTATGAGCTATCCATTTCAATATGAAGGGAGATGCAATTTCTAATACATACATCACTCATCAGGGGCAACCTCATGGGTGTTGTAACACCTTTTGATTACACATAGAAAGAAAAAAAGGAAAAGTAGTCTTTTCCTTGAACAAGCATAGAACTTTTGTCCATTCTCTCTGTTTTTCATCTTTTCTTAATCTCTTTCTCTTTCGCAACTGAAATCGAAGGTAACCAGCCGATTGTAAAGATCAGGGGTGGGTGACGAAGAAATCATCTCTTCACTAAGAAGTGACGGCTCAACCATTATGAAAGACGACCTCAAGTGGCGAGGATGGTATAATTAATCAGTGGCATGTTCAAGGAAAGAACTGCTGAGACTGGTGGCTAGGGTTAGTTTGTGGTAGTGAAGGAGAAGATCCAGCCTTTGTTGGAGCATCAGAGTTGTCCTTGTTTTTAAATTTGGCCACCATTTTTTGTTTTTTTTGAAGTTTTAAAGCTAGCCTGTGTGTGCTACGTGTTTTTGTTATATTAATTTTGTTTCAACCATCGTCTTTTTGTCTCCAGTGGAGATTTGCTTCTACTTTGCTTGGTATCAATTGCTTCTCTTGTCATAGTCGCTTTTGGTGTTGGTTTCTTTTAATCGTTTTGGTGGTTGTGCATTTTGTTTGCGTGGTTCCTGATGTGTGCAATTTATTTTCCTACTACGTTGGGTGTGATTAATTTTAATTTATTGGATCGTTGAATTAGTGTTGTCTATTTTGTTAACCTTTTACCTGATTATTGTTTATTTTGTTGATTTGTTTTTACTGATTAGTGTTGTTGGGAATTTAGTGAAAAAGTGGGGTTTTCATTAACTTTGGACACTAATAATTAGTAATTTGTTATTAACATGATTTTATTTACTGGGTGTATTCTATGATATAAGAGGATTATAAAAATCAAAATGTGTTCAAAACACAATTAGATTAATGAGATATCGATGTTCAAAGTTGGATAGTTGAAGCACAAAAACCATGAAAATTGAGTTTGGTGGATCAAGAGTTGTTCCATCTGGTGTTGCACGTGCAGCTACTATTCAATAGATGCTAGTGTCTGCTAAAGGCAGTTCAATAGATGTTGCTACTAAGTTCATTTGCTGATTACAGATGTTGCTACTAAGTTCATTTGTTGATTGATCTGCTAATGCTACAAGTGGTGAGTGCTGAGGTTCATCTATGTTTTAGTTGATCCAGCAGTTGTATAGCTTCCTTGAAGTACTTGACGAACATGAAGAAAATGCAAACTATGACTACGATAATTCACTAAGTCCTTAACATGCCGAGCCTACACATGGTAAATAATATTATATTAGCCGAAGCATTACCCATGGAGATAGATGGTCAAAAAAACCATCCAGAAAGAGCACATAAGGCTTAATCTCTCGATGCACCATCTACTGAGAGGTAGAGCATGTAGCAGTTAGTTTGTTTGTTCAGCTCAAGCACAAAGTCATATTTAAAACACACTTAACTCAGTGTTAATCTAAAGACTCTCTAAGTGATTAAACTCACTTAGTCACATTTAAAACTCATATTAACTCAGTGTTAATGTTAAGACTTTGGATTGATTAAACTCTATAATTCATAGTGTAACTATAATGCATAGATGCATTGTTGAAGTTAGTAGTTGATATATGTTTCACGCATCTCAATCTGAAGATTTTCCTATGTTTTCAGCCGTATAGACTATTGTTTCAGGTATTATTTCAAGTGTTTGGTTAAACCTGACAGTATAATTTACTTAAGCTGTTGTACCTTGGGAGACAGATAGGATTCACCTAGGTGGCCTGAAATCTGTTTAAGGGACCTCTGTTGAACATAAATCCTCAAGCACACCTATCATTGTTAGTTATTTTTGTTTCTAAGTTTTTCCTTTCAAATTCATTCTTGTTTCTTTTAGTTTCACTCGTGTGTAATCCATCTTGGTTGATTAATGAATATTTTATGTTTATTTTATGAATGGTGTTTCTACACAGTTCTCTTTTTGGAATGCCCTTGCATGTGCCTGGTTTTTGACGATGATGGTTTGGTGTGATCGTAGATTATATGCTCCACTGTATTTGTGCACTTTGGTGTATTTGCTTGCTTTCCTGGTTTTAATTACTTATTGTGTGTTGTTTAAACTGATGTATGCATGTGTGTTTGCTTGTCTGTAACGTGATTGATGTTTTTGGTTACTTTACATATGTTGCTTTGTTGTTGATGAGAGTTAAAGTCAAAAATCATATGTTGTTTTTCTATTGTTCTCGTTTTGTGTTGTTTTCAGTTCTTGTGCTGTTTCACTTTTTATGAAGTTCAGGGATTATTTGTGTTGTTTTCTATTTATACAGGGGTTAAAGTTGTAGAATGTTTGTTAGGTAAGTTTGCGTATAAATAGAGTTGCAGGGAGGGGGAAAAAGATGGATTCATTTTTATTCTTGTAAATTCTCTTGATACTTTGAATACAAGAATTCTTCTTCTTGATTTTAATTCTTCTTTGGTGTATTGCTTACAATTGCTATTAGAGCTTGGTTTGGCTTAAGCTCTCAAAGAAGGTGTTTGATTGAAGTTAGAAACAGAGAAGATGGTGTCGACAAAGTTTGATCTGGAAAATTTCGGTGGTAAGAACGATTTTGGCTTGTGGAGACTCAAAAATGAGCCCTGTTAGTTCACCAAGGTGTGGTGGATGCACTCGCTGGAGAAGCAAATCTGCTAGCGAACTTGACGGATAAAGAGAAGAAAGATATAATGGAGAAAGCCCATAGTGCGATGATCCTATCTCTAGGAGATCATGTGTTGCGAGAAGTGTTGAAAGAAACTACGGCGGGCTGGATTTGGTTGAAATTGGAGAGTTTGTATATGACCAAGTCACTCACAAATCAGCTGTATCTGAAGAAGAGAATGCGTACATTCTAGATGGGGCTGGTAAGACAATGCAAGACCACACAGATGAGTTTAACAAACTCATATTGGATCTTGAAAACATAGATGTGACTTTGGAAGATAAAGATTAGGCCATAATCTTCTTGGCTTCTTACCTGATCGTATGAGCATTTTGTTGATATGTTGATGTATGATTGAGAATCTTCTGTCTAGAAGAAGTTCTTGCTGCCATGAATTCAAAAGAGTTGAAGACGAACAAACGAAAAAAAGATGTTAAAATGATTGAATGATGGTCTGCATGTGAGAGGCATAACAGAGTTTAGAAGTGGAAAGTCAAATGACATTCAAGATCTAAATCAAAGTACAAAGAAGATGCTATGTATGTGGATCTGAGAAACACTTAAAGAAAGATTGTCCCGAGAAGAAAATGAGAGTGAAATTCTTCTACAAAGGGTACAACAACCATGTTTCAAAGTGTTCTTCAGAAGGGTATGAAAGCTCTAATGTACTGAATGTAACAGATCAAGGAAATCAAGGTGGGTGGATTCTTGATTTAGGATGTCATTTCATATGACACCAGTTAAAGGCATTACAAAGATCTCAAACTAGAAGACCATGGTGAGGTAAAGTTGGGAGATGATCGACCTGTAAGATTCTTGGTATGGGAACTGTCACATTCAAGTTGAAGAATGGGAGTAAGATGGATGTGCATTATGTCAGGACATTTCTAGTCTTACTAGAAGTCTGACATCTTTAGGAACTTTTAAGAAAGATGGGTATATAGTCAGTCTCGAAAATGAAAAGCAAAAGTGATAAAAGGGTCTCTAGTGTGCTAAGTAGACTAGAATGGGTAATAATACATATATGTTAGATAGTGATGTGATCACTGGAAATATGTCTGTTGCAATGACCAGTGAGGGTAGTGGCTTTGTGGCACAAGAGGTTTCTCCATCTAAATGAACAAGGTCTAATTGAGCTCACTAAACAAAAGATCATTGATAATGTAAGAATGAACGACTTAGGGTTTTGTGAGACTTGTGTTTTTGGTAAGAAGAAAAGAGTACAGTTTAGTAAAGGCAAGCATACTACTAGAGATATTTGATTATGTCCATTCAGATTTGTGGGGGCCTACTAGAGTGAATACTATAGGTGGAGCTAGGTACTTTCTATCCATCATAGATGATTACTCTAGAAGAGTTTGGGTTTATGTGATTAAACACAAGAGTGATGTGTTTTAGAAGTTTGTCGAATAGAAGACATTGGTTGAAACTCAGACTGGGAAGAAATTGAAAAGGCCTAGAACAGATAATGGGTTGGAGTTTTGTAATCAGGAGTTCAATGAGAATGGAGTGGGTAGACATTTGACCATTCCAGGTACACCATAATAGAATGGTCTTGCTGAAAGAATGAACAAAACATTATTAGAAAGAGTAAGGTGTATGAGATTGAATGCTGGGTTACCTAAAGGTTTTTAGGGTGAAATGTAACCACAGAAACCTATTTGATAAATAGGTCTCCTTCTAGAGCTTTGGGTATGAAAACACCAATGAAGATGTGGACTGGAGAGAAACCTGATTGTAGTCATTATAGGTGGTTGGTTCTGTGGCTTATGCTCATATAAGTCAAGATAAGCTAGATTCAAGAGCTCAAAAGTGTATCTTTTGGGCTATCCTCAAGGTGTAAAGGCTATAGGTATGGAATTTGGATAATTGCAGTCCAAGAATTGTAATTAGCAAATTTTAGAGTTTCAAGAAGGTGTTTGGTATAAAGATGTTATTGGGAATATCAGTACACATGTGGCTAATAAGGATCAGAAGGTTCTTGCAGGATTGAGTTATGATCAATGCAACACTTTCACAAAGTGGGAGAGTTAATAACACTTAGCAATTCAAATAGGGAACCGATTGGAGTGAAACAATGAACACAAGTAAGAAGAACAAGAACACACGAATATGGTTTTCAAGAATGATGTATATTGCACTCAAGTTCTTTTACAAGTGTTACAAAGCTTAAATCTAAATTACAAGTACTTGAGACACTTTATACTACATCCTATAGCCGGCCATACTTTGAAGACCAACTAGAAACACTAATCTAGACAACAAAATTAATGTAGAGTCAAAAGGCAAATTGCCTTTGACTAGTGACTAGATATGCCTAGCTTACATCCTAATCTATTACAAAAAGGATAAAAGTACATAGTTGGAAAGTTACAGACAAAGAGCGTTAATCTATAGTTGACAAAAGCATTGACCTTTTCACCAACTCACGCAAGTGGTGAGACATCAGAAGTGGCAATGAAAAGTTTTTTAGTTTTTGTCAAAAGATGATTAAGAGAAAGCATGTCTTCTCTATCTTGGAAGAAATCAGTCTTGGATTCGGAAGACTGTGTCTTTGAAGCTTCGGAAGACTTTATCTTTGGCTTTGGAAGATTTGGTCTTTTGGCTTCGAAAGATTTAATACTTGGTATAATTCTGAGTTATATCAAATCTTCTGAAGTAACTTCCTTGTACTTGCATGTGCATGCTGAGAGCTCTTTTGGTTGCATCAACCTTTAAGTGTAATCCTTACAAACTCACCCTAGGCTAATGCTACCAAACTTGAGGAGACCTTTAAATCTTGATCTTTATCTGTGACACTCCTCATCAGAATCAAGACCATTCTCTTCATCATCAGTTGGTCAGGATTCCTCAGACTTTCAAAGTACCTCCTCATGTCATAGAGATCATATAAAGAAAGGTCAAGTATATTTTGCCAGAAATAAATCTTGACCCCTTGATCTCTTGTGACATACCATCTATTTGGATTGGTGGCAAGCATCCAAGACACAATGGTTCTTCAGTAGCAAGTGGCTCTACTTGAATAGGAGTGGGATGAGCAGCCTCTTCTTGATCACCCTCAGGATGTTTTGACTCATCCTAAGGTGTAGAGGTGGATGCCTTGGACTTCTTCTTATCCCTTCTAATGGCCATCCTTTTCTCTTTCTATATTTTAACTGAGAAGACTGGCCTGTAACACTAGACTATCTTGTTTGTCTTCCTTAGTTGGGTCCTTGTCCTTCACTGGTTCAGAAGGAGAAGGATCAGGACCCTGCT
This sequence comes from Flaveria sonorensis, assembly GCA_025506505.1. Taxonomy (NCBI): domain Eukaryota; kingdom Viridiplantae; phylum Streptophyta; class Magnoliopsida; order Asterales; family Asteraceae; genus Flaveria; species Flaveria sonorensis. Next base: position 1,484,672 of record CM046440.1, on the reverse strand, counting down.
GTGGATCAGAAGATGAAGCTGGCTATGATCAACACTAGGTCCTGGTTGAGTTGTCTCTTATGATTCAACCTTGACCTCAGCTTCAGGTGTAGCTGACTTGGTAGAGAATGCAAGTCAATAAGCTCACCCTTCTTAATCTTCTGCTTGATCACTCTAATGTGCTCATCCATGGTGGATAGAGACATTGGACCAAGTCTCCTTTCGAAGTATCCATACAGCTTCAAGAAGCTCACCATCTTTAGTCTGTCAGCTGACTTTTTGATTGGCTCAGATGGTGGCTCTTCTCTTCCCTCATCTTCCTCTTAGCAGCTTTTTGTTCTTTTAGCACTTGTTGCTCAAGTTGCTTGAGGTATTCAAATTCTATGTAGTCACAACCTAAGGGAAGAAGGTCTGCTTCCTGATAGAGACCTGTGGCACTCAGGTAGGCTATCATGTTTTACCTATCTTGTTCCTTATCTGCCTGAGTTAGTTGCTAGTGGCCACAGTCTCTGTCTCAGGACTTTCTTGAACTGGGTACAGGATAGGAGCTTGGAAGATTCTCTTTCGTCTTCTTTCTTCTTTGACCTTGAGGAGCAATTTGCATCCTCAACCTCCTCCTTCCTTTGACAATTTCCTGTCAGCTTGTTCGTTTAACTCTTCCAAGGGGAGAGAGATGAGTTTATCAATGTTGTAATTCCGGGACCTCAAATAGTTCAATCTAGCTGCCTTGTCTCATTATCTTGAGTACTTGGCCTGGGGACCGCCCTGATTGCAGCTTCTATGAAGCCATGGTCCCACTTGAACTCTCTTCCCTTAGCTTCCTTTTTCTCTCTCTTTCCTCCTCCTTAATCTCCCTGTGTTAATTTCCTTTTTCTTTTGTCACTTATAGGCTTTAGTGACTCAGGATGGAGAGAGCTTTGGCCTTCATTGCTGGGTCCTGCACTTGATCTCAGGCCAGAGAGAGGCTGTGAGACACCTTCACAGCTGGTGCCTTACTGAGAGTAATAGGTGCTGAAACAGTTCCTGTGTCAAAGTTCATAGGCATAACTGCTGGGCCTTCAGCCAAGGTTTCCCCTTCGAAGCTAATCTTAGGATCCACCTCAACATTTAGTGGACCAACAGTCTTGCCTGCTAGCCTCTTTCTATATAGTCTTATCTTTAGCTTGAACTCTTCAAGCACCCTCTGTTGAATCATATCAGCTAACCTTGTAGCTTGCCTGTTTTGACTTGTGTTGGTAAGTGGAAGGTCAACTAGATAGGTGCTCTCATAGAATCTCAGGGTGTAGAAGTTAAAAATCTCTTGTTGCCCCTTAGACCTAGGATTACTAGGGCTCTCCTTTGATCATCATATCTCCATCCCATTATTGGGTTCTCAGCAAGGTAAGATGGAGCAGGCATAGCCCTTGGTATACCCTCCTCAAACAAAGTATGAATGAGTGAGTCCATATCAATATGGACCTAAGGAGGTTGTTGAGTATGGACAACTACAAGTGAGGGTGGTGAGTCCTCCATGTCCATACTCTGAGAGGAACTCCTAGGTTTTGTGATTGTAATTAAGACTTTCTCCCCCTTTTTAGTAGCATCACCCTCTTGCACAGGGGAGCTAGGGGTTAGGTCCATCATATCCATAGGTTCTCATGGACCTAGTTGAGTCCTCTGAATGGGTCTCTCAGCTAACTTGCCCTTGAGATCGGTGATCTTAAGTTGCTGATCATTGACCCTTCTTTGCAAGGTAGTCACCTGAGATTCTAGGTGACTAACCTTGGAAATTAATAGGTGCATAGTTGAGATAGTTTGTGCACCTTTAGAATTGGACTAATATCTTCTTCCTCATCACCAGCTTATGTTTCTTGGCTGCTGGTTTTCCCTGCACACTGAAAACTTCAAAGGAAGTGTCAATGAGCTGGGTTGCCATGGTTGAGGTCTTAAGAATGTAATCACTTGCAAAAGTGAGAGCCTCTTTCATATGGGCCTCCTTAACAGGTTCAAGAAGGTCCACCGAAGTTATGGGTGGATGATATGGGCTAGACATTGGTGATTCAGGAGCACTCATCTCTCCTTGAGCAGGTGTGGAGAAAAGAGACTCATGGTACTCACTGAAGCCAATGTTTTTCATCATAGAATTCTAGGCTTGGGATGGGTTGGTTGAGGTCAAGTGACTGGGGATGGTAACTTTCCCCTGAAGGTTGATCACTAGAGTTTGAGACTCTGAGTGAAGGCTTAAGGCTGAGGTAGTGAGCTCATCAGGCTAAGCATGAGGAACCTTAGCACTGATCATAGAAACGATGGGAGTGGTTTGCTCCTCAAGAGAAGTGGGAGCTCTAGTGTCTACTTCTTCCTGCATGGTAGGTGATTTGGGGGTTTGCTTAACCTGAGTAGCTGAGCAGGGGTTTGTTTGGATTTTCTTTGGTAGGTGATGGTGATTTGTGGCTGAGTGGGTGGTGCAGATGTGGAAGGTGTGGGTTCAACATTGGTTTGTTTTGCCAAGTTGTCACCTTGAGCAATGAGCTCTAACATTTTTGGGACCAGGACTGTTTCTACCCTTGAGAAGCCAACAGTTGGCTTTCTTATTGTCTTGAAGATCCTGGGCTTTATCTGTCCCAATTTAAGAATATTACTGTTCCCCTCAACTGTGAGCCTAGTTCACAGTTAAGAATGTACTGGACATATCTAGGGAACATATAATATTCTAAGGAGTCCAAGTTTGCAAGAAGATTTGTATATACAAATTGAGAATACCTAAACTTGACCCCTTGAACCATTCCATGGACTATGTAGGAAAGGTCTTCAAAAATTTGGTCCCATCCTCCATGCTTGTTTAAAAGGGAGTGGATGACCACATGGAGGAGGTACTTCCACTTGTACGAGACCTTCCCTTTTCTGAAGGTTCTTACAGAGTAGTCTCCTTCATAGGCTATCTACTAGAATGAGTCATTAACACTAGATTTAGGGAATGACAAGTCACCCTCTTCATCATCCAGCCTTAGATGGGTGTTGATGGTGGCTAGAGTGATAAAAACTGTCCTCCCCTGCACTGTGGCAGATAGTGCCTTCCCACCGTCCAAGATAACCTCTTGGCAGGTCCTCCAGAACTCCAAATTTGATCTTCATATAATGGAGGGTCCATTATGAGGGCAGTTAGGTAGTTGGTTAAGATAAGAAACGGCAAACGTCTGAGAAACCAAGATCTTTCTCACACGACAATAGAGTAACTTGATTATGTTGTCTGTGTAAGTGCATGGAAAAATCCGGTTCATTTGGGGATCAGGGTTGGCCATTTTAAGTAGCTTTGAGGTGAAGGAAGGTAAGAACAAGGTCGGTTTTAGGTGAATTTAGGGTTTGAATCTATGTAGATGAAGGAGAAATTTAAAGAGGGGACCGTTGTATGAATATATTTATGGTATGGATTTGAGGCAAAGTTAATTCAAGAGGATAAACTTTGAAGTCCAGATGTCGGTCCCACCTCTGAAAAAGTACCCAACAAGGTAGTTTCTTGGAAGTCTATAATCTTCCGAAGGTAATTGTCTTCGGAAGTTATGAGAAAACTTCCGAAGCTAATTTGGCTTCGGAAGATATTCCTTAGCTTTTCAAAAATTTGCTTCGGAAAAAATTACTTATAGTATTTTACTTCCTAGATAAATTTTGCTTCGGAAGATATCAAATATCAGAAGTCTTATTCATAAGAGAGAATAAAACTTTCGTGGCTTAATTGCTTTTGGAAGAAAATGGTCCTTCAATACACATAGTACTTGGTGAGAAAAATAAGCTTCAAAAGATATTTCAGGATTTCTTCTGAAGGTTAATTTCTCAGAAGTAGTTATTTGTTTTGAAGACATAATTTTCTTCCGAAGACAACTTGATGTCTTTCGAAAGAAAGTTTATTCAAAATTTTCAAAATTCTAAGGGATATCGGTTTTAAAAAGGTTCTTCCAAAGTAAACTGGGCTTATATGGTGATGATATAGACAATTTAAGGCACACATATTATTTAAAAATAATCTTGAGTTTAGTTTAAGAAAAATATACTCAAATTTAATCATCCTAATAGCTGATACAAGATATTTAAATCTCTGTTCATCAAAAGCTTTATGAACAGATCAACATATTATTCATTTGTGCTAACTTGACTAGTTTTATCAATCCCTTTTCAAAAATATCTCTAATCAAATGATACATGATGTTGATGTGCTTTGTCTTTAAGTGCTGCATAGGATTCTCTATGATAGAGATAGCATTGTTGTTGTCTATATGGATGGGAGTCTCCTTGAAGTTGAATCCATAGTCTAGCATCTGATTCTAAATCCAAAGCACTTGAGCACATTAGCTTGCAGCAGCAATGTATTCAGCTTTAGCAGTTGATGCAGACACACATGATTATTTCTTGAAATTGCCATGAGACTATCCTTCCACCAAGAAATTGACATCCCCCAGATGTAGACATTGCATTCATATTGCTGCCCCTATAGTCACTATCTGTATAGGCATACAGATTGAATTCATAATTCTTTGGATAACAAAGGCCCAGTTTGGGAGCACCCTTGAGATATCTAAGAATTCTCTTGACAGCAACCAGGTGTGACATCCTGGGGTTGGCTTAATATCTTGCACAAATACATGTAGCAAACATGATATCAGGCTTGATAGCTGTGAGGTACATAAGAGACCTAATCATAGCCCTGTATAGATGTTTATCAACACACTCCCCATCAAGATCTGGTCCAAAAGAGTGGATCTGACTGTGGGTGTCTTAGCAACCTTGCACTCAATCATATGAAACCTAGTAAGTATGTATTGTACATACTTTGACTTATTTATGAAGATGCCATTGTCAACCTGCTTCACTTGAATTCCTAGAAATAAATTGAGTTTCCACGGCACTCATTTCAAATCTATACTTCATCAGCTTCTCAAAGTCAGCTTTGGATTAGTTGACCCAAAGATAATGTCATCTACATAAACTTGAACCAGCATCAAGTCATTTCCTGTTACTTTATGAAGAGTGTTCCATCAATAGTACATCTCTTGTATCCGTGCTTACAAAGATACTGTGATAGTGTCTCATACCACTTTCTTGGAGCCTGATGCAGCCCATAAAAGCTTTTTTAAACTTACAGACATAATTAGGATGATCTGGGTCTGCAAAGCCAGGTGGTTGTTTGACATACACCTCCTCATCAATCACCCCAAATAAAAAGGCACACTTGACATCAAGTTGGTAGACCTTGAAATCCTTGGATGCAGCAAAACCCAGGAAGATCGTAACAGCTTCAAGTCTTGCCACAAGAGCAAAAACATCTATGTAGTCGATCCCTTCTTCTTGTGTGTATCCTTGAACACCAGCCTTGCCTTGTTCTTGATGACAAGTCCTCTATCATCCTTCTTGTTTCCAAATACCCACTTGGTACCTATGGTAGTCATCCTTTGAGGAAGAGGACATAGATTCCAAACCTTCTGTCTCTTGAATTGAAGCAGCTCCTCCTGCATTCCTTTAACCTAACTTTCATCTTTTAAAGCCTCTTCAATCTTCTTAGGCTCTATCTGGGACAAGAAACAAGAGTGAAGACAAATATTTTTGTCATGAGGGTTTGTCCTTTTGTTCTTACCCAGTCTCAACATTTTCAATGATGTTTATGGTGGGATGAGACTTGTGGATTCTTAGTGGAGGAATCACAACAAGTTGTTTGGACAGATCTAAATTGGTGAAATTCAGAATTGGTGCTTGACTATCATCCACCACATAAACACACTTCTCAAGAGAAACTTGATCCAATGAGTGTGTCATATCATTGGTGTTGTCTTCTATGGAGTGATTATCAGTATCAAGAAATTCTTGATCACTTTCACCATCTCCATCTCCTCCTACATTGGAAATTCCTTCATCTAAGTTTTGTGCCTTTGTGCTAGAATTTATAGGCACCTCAGATGTATCAGCTGAAGAATTTGTCATAGTTATGCTGATAGGATTTCCAAATGCAGGGCTAGTTACCACTGGAGCTGAAGTAGTTTGAACAGTTGGTCTTTTCAACTTAAATCTTGGATCAGAATCTCCTGAAGATAAGGTACCTGTAGATCCTGAAATATCATCACAGGATTTGTTAAAATAGTTGGTAACTAAATCAAGATCAAACAGTCAATCAGGACCATAACCTTTCACATTGGGTGTGTGCTCATTGAAGGTCACATTGGCTTACTCCTCAACTACTCTGGTTCTTAGATTTTATACTCTATAAGCCTTGGCATGGGTAGAGTATCCAATAAAGTGTCCATCATCTGATTCTCATCAAATTTGGCTATTTGATCCTTGGTATTCAAGATGGTGCAAGGACATCCAAATGATCCAAGGAAACCAATGAAAGGTCTCTTTTTGTTCCATAGTTCATAAGGAGACTTACCATGAGTCTTAACTACTAAAACTTTATTTTGCACATAGCAGGCAGTGTTAACTGCCTCTGCCCAGAAGGTGATGGGTAGTTTAGAGTCAGACAACATAGTTCTTGCAGCTTCAATAAGTGTCATTTTTCTCCTCTCAGCAACATCATTTTGCTGAGGAGTCCTGAGAGCACAATATTGTCTTATAATACCCTTTTCACCATAAAATGTATCCAGGATTTGGTTTTTAAATTCGATTCCTTGATCACATCATATGATCTTGACCCTGTGATCACATTGATTCTTAATTTTCAGACTGAAACTCTTTAAGATCTTAGGGGTCTCATCCTTAGTTCTAAGAAAGAAGACCCAAGTGTATCTTGTGAAGTCATCTGTAATCACCAAGTAATAAGAGATCCTTCCTAAACTCATTACACTGGTGGGGCAAAAAAGATCCATATGTAATAAGTATAGGGGTGTAGTGATGGAGTTCATTTCCTTTGGCTTGTGAGATACCTTGTGTTGCTTCCCTTTTGGGCATGCAACACAATTATCATCACTTGTAAACTCTTTCTTTGGTATTCTAGTTACAAATCATTCTTAATTAATTTATTCATAATTTTTAAGTTTACATGGCACATTTTTTATGCCAAAGAAAAGACTCATCACTATTGGCCTTAGATAGAAAGCAAGAAACTTCTCCTGAAGGGGATATTTCTTGCATGTCCATCTTGTACATGTTCCTTTTTCTGGGGGCTTTGAGCAGGATATGCTCTTGAGGAATGACCACCCCGGGCTTGAGAACAATGCACTCCTGCTCAGTAGAGCGCAAGTTGTGTCTTTAATCACAAAATTAGGATACACTCGGAAGATGGTATCCAAGCTCCTTGACAACGTTTACCTTTTCAATGCTGAGCTTACCATTTGTGACCCTGCCCCTTCCTGTAATGTAACCACCAGATTCTACTTCAAAAGAAACTGGCCATCCATCAATTCTTTCAAAGTTTTAAAGCAAAGAGCGTGCCTGTCATGTGCCTAGAACAGCCACTATCAATGATCAATACATTCCTTTTGGTCTTGAGCTGTTCCTATACATAAAAGATGGTTAGTTATATTCGGAAACCCAAGCCTCATTGGTCTTGGGCTTGTCAAAGTGAAAAGAAGATAATGCAATAGTAATTGATCCTATATGCAAGTTTTGAGAATCATTTGCTATTGTTGATGAAGAACTTTCAGTCACATGGCCTTCCTTCATCTTCCACACCATCTTTGGAAGACTAGACTTGGCCTTCAATACTTCAGAAGTTTGATAACTTCGGAAGTTTTGGAGCTTGGATCTTCGGAAGCTTTTGCATCCACTGCAGCAAACTTCAGTACTTCGGAAGTATTCCTTTCTTCCGAGATCAAAATTTCTTCCGAAGGTAAGTTTTCACTTATATCTTCTTCACTTTGGAGGCTCCAAAAGAAAGAGATTTTCCTTCTGAAGCTGTTTTCTTCTTCTTCTTCTCAGAAGTTTTCTTCTTGTTCATGTGGATAGTACTTTTGGGATGTAGATGCAATCCTTGGCAAAGTGAAAAGTACTACCACACATAATGCATTTAGTTGGGATACTTCTAGAGTCTTCTTTTGAGAGGGATCCTAAGCCTGATCACTCTCTACTTCCTTCTTCATCTTCACAGATAATGCAGCAGGCCTATTGGGATGAGGCTTGCCCTTGGAACTAGATGGTTCAAGGTGTGCAACAATGGTGCACATTTTATCAACCTTCTTCTTTGAATTAGGATGACTTGGACATGAACTATAACTCCTGGTATTAGAGTCCATGGTTGTGTCCTCAGTCTTTACTACTTCAAATCCAACAGCGATGAAAACCTGCTTTTGCTTGGAGTTGAAAGTCCATGTGGTTATGCAGACCACAAATTATGCATTCAATGTTAATTTTGATAGGGCATGTTAACTGTTGTTTCTTGCACTTCTTTTCTTCTTCAACAGCCTTCCCCTTCAATTTTTGATCCTTCATTTGGATAGGAGTGATGGTACTACACTCTTTTCCTCAGTCAGGATTTCCAACCACTTGAAATCCAGCGGATATGAATGCACCCGTTTGCCTTGGGTCTATCTTCAACTTAGTCTCAGCCACCTTCTTGGTAGTTTTTCTTGCTGCCCTGATTTGTTCTTTCTGGCTTTGGTGGTTAAGAGTTGATCATTAGCTGTGGGGATGAGGTTTTCTACCATATCCTTCCCTGAGGTGGTTTCCATTATTGCATCATTATTCTGCTCTTTGGGTAATGGGCCAGCAGTTGGAACCTCTTGCTCATCAGTACCACATCTTGGTTGTCTCATAGATACAAAGGATTATGGTGGAGCAATTTCATTGGTTCCCAACCCACTTTTATTTTGATAACACACCTTTGAGTGGGAGGATGATGCAATGATGGTATTAAAGTTATGCTCTTCAATGGCATACTTCTTAGCTTTAGCCTCAGCTATCACTAGCTGGAATTGAGCCTCAGTCAACTTGGAGATTAAATCTTTATTTAAGCCCTGTAATTTGAATGATCATGTTTTAAAGAGGACATAGTTTTCTCTAACTCTTCTATTTTGAGTGTGTAGTCAGATTTGCTCTCTTAAAATCAGATTTTAGTATATTTAAAGACTCAATATCATATTTAATTTCCATGTTTTAGTCCTGATACAATTTGACCTTAGCAATACAGGCTGGAGTACAGAGATGCTCATATACCTTATTGTCTTCAGTTCCAGCCATGAGAGTTTGAGCAAGAGTGACATCTTTCACCATGAAGCTCCAATCAACTTCTTGAGCAACAGCTGTAGTTTGTTGCTCAGTGGGTTTGGTTGCAGCTTTAGGGGTAGCAGGATGTTGGGAGGCTTGAGTTGCTCCAGGATTAGATCTAGGAGCTTTGCATTCTCTTGCAAAGTGACCAAGCTGGTTGGAGTTGTAGCACTTGGCCTTTGTCTTGTTAAATCTAAATTTGTAATTGGTTGGGTTCTGAGGGAACTGCCTTCCAGTTCTTTTGAAGAACTTCTTTTCGTTGTAAGTCAGGAGAGCCATTTGTTGGACAATGTCCATGTATTCATCATCATCTAGGCTAAACCACTCTAGATCATCAAAACAAAATTGAAAATCTCTAGAGTCCTCACTTCCTGAAACAAAGCATAACTATCCTTGAAAGGATTTTGTTGAGTCTGTTGAGACCTTGGTGTCTCAAGGAATGTGATGTATGGACCAGAGGAAGATGATGGTTGTTGGGGGTAGTTTAGGTGCAACTACGGCTGGGGAGTTCTTGAACCTTCAGCAACGAGTAAAGCATTGCTGACTGGAAGGTTTGAAGATTTGTTCAACTGTGGCTTTTTTGAGATTCCATCTCCATACGATATCCATCAAGGATTCCATATAGTTCAGTCATGGTGAGAATATTGAGATTCTTAGTTCTTTTGATTCAGACACAATAGAAAATCCACTCATGAGGAAGTACACTCATGAATCTTCTTACTATGTCTCTCTTCTCAAGAACCACTCCCACAGACTGAAGAAAGGTGATTAAGTCCATGTACCTGAAGTATTATTGGCTCAAGGTCTCACCAACAATATATGTGAAGTTCTTAAACTTCTGCTTTAGCACATCTTTCTTTGATTCCTTGGATTCAGCAGAACCAGAGTACATTAGCTTTAAAGCATCAAAGAATTCTTTGGCAGACTCGCATTGCTTAAAGCCTACCATTATGGAGTTTGGTATAGAAGTAAGCAAAACAGTCATAGCATTGCAGTCAATGTCCATTTTCTTGAACTCTTCATCTGAGTAGTCTTCAACGGCCTTCTCAATCATGGCACCATTACCAGCTGGGGATTCCACCTTTGGTTGGTATGGACCATGAGTAACTGATCTCCACATGAAACTGTCTTGATACTTGATGAAGCCTTCAATATGTTTGCACCAAGTCCTAAAGTCATCAGGAGTGATGATGGGAGCCTTGGTCATAGTTCCCATCTCAGATTCAGCAAACTTCTGGTTAAGAGCCATTTGAGTGATGTGAGTGAGTATGAAGACACAAGGGTAATTTGGGATGGTAAGATCTCCCAATCAAGAGCCTAAAAAGCTCTAATACCAATTGTAGGATTGGTGTTTGTCTCACAACATAGAATATTCTCACAAACTCACTTAATGTCACTCGGGTTGATGAAGCAAAATCTCAACTAAGTTCACAAGTAATATGATAAGTTAATGAAAACACAAGAACACAAGAATGGTTTTTCTAGATACTTGTATATATTACTTCTCAACTCAGTTTTACAAGACTCTTACAAGCATGGTTGCTAAGTTACATGGAGAAACTATATATACTACTATCTACAGCCGGTTATACTTGGAAAACCAGCTGGAACTTACAACTACACAAATACTACATTGCTTAGAAGTAAGGTATCTTAGATAAAATAATATCCTAGATTAGGTAGTCATGACAGGTCCATGACTTACCTTTTGTTACCAACTAAGAATGGCAACTGTACTAATCTAATAATGGGTGAACAATGGATAAGGTATGGTCAACTACATGGGCTTGGGAAAGCGCCATGCAGTATATCAGAGTTGTAGCAAACCATACTTATGTCCACTGGTTCATAGTTAGTTCTTCCAAAGCTAAATGACTTTGGAAGAATAAATTCTTCTGAGGTCATTTTGGCTTCGAAAGAAACAACTTCTTCTGAACTTCTACAAGTCTTCAGGACTTTATTCTTCGGAAGACTTTGCTTTTGATCTTCTAAGTTGTATACTTCGGAAGGAGAACAACTTAGTCTCGAAAGACTAAGTTCTTCCTTTGGAAGTTCTTCATTCCTTAAGCTTCAGAAGATCTCTAACTTCTCTTCGGAAGAGCAGCTTTATCTTCAGTATACCACTTCATTTAGCACATCAAAATCTTTCTAAGTGTTGTTTTGGTTGCCCCAGCCTCATATGATCCAACACTTACCAGATTTGAAATCCAAGGCTACCTATAGCATCTAACTCATGCAAGAACTTACGGATTTCCTGCCTAAACCCTACTTATTGCATCTAAGGCTATTCTAACATGCTCAACACCATAAACGACATCATCACAAGAATAAAAAAGTATTTTAGTACGCATAATAGCCCCAAAACATTAAAACTTGCATAAAATAGGGCTAGAAACTCGCCTCTTGAAGATTCTCATACCAAGTCAACTTCCCAAGAGCTTTTCGAACGAAAACTACACATTCATGCATTTTATTCATCAATAAACCATTCTTAGTAAATAACACGGGTTATTACACGAGTTACATACCTTAAACACTTCACTCCACTTTCTCTCTCTACTTCATGGCTTTCTCTCTCTAACAGCAATAGTTTTCGCACGAGAAGGGGGCAAACAGGTGTTCTTATCTATTTATATGATCCCCGTAATTAGCGCTTGACATCTGGCACGAGAACTCATCCTTCATGCAAGAACTTCCCTTCACGTGAGAACTATCTTCTTCTTCATTTCTCTTGTAAATTTTGGGGTGTTAGAAGTCTACGCCCCTTATTTAGGTTTCATCCTTAAAGCCTGTCAGTCCTCAAATAACTATGGATAATGCTGCCTCATCTCCTCCTCTGTCTCCCATGTAGACTTGGATCCCTTTTTGTGCCTCCACTGTACTCGCACAAGTGAACCACTTTATTCCTTAAACGCCTCTCTTTTCTATCCAGGATGGCCACTAGCTGTTCCACATAATTCAGTTGTTCATCCACCTCGATATCTTCAAGTGGCATGATCACGTCATCGTCAACCAAACACTTTCTTAGATGAGATATATGGAATGTCGGATGTATTACACTCAACTCATCAGGTAGCTCTAATTCGTAGGCCACGTCCACTACCCTTACGATGATCCGAAATGGCCCTATATACCTTGGACTCAATTTTCCTTGTTTCCAGAATCTGATGATCCCTTTCTAGGGGAATACCTTAAACATCACCTTATCCCTAACTTGGAACTCAATTGGCATTCGTCTCTTATCGGCAAAAGACTTCTGCCGATCCTTTGCCACTTTCATAAAAACTTTCATCTTATCCAACTTTTCTGTTATGGCCTAGATCACCTTAATACTTCTCGGTTCCTTCTGTCCAATGTCTCCCCAACATATAGGCATCTTTCACTTCCTACCATACAGTATCTCATAAGGAGGCATACCAATGCTGGCATGGTAAATGTTGTTGTAGGAAAACTCTACTAACGGTAAGTATTCATCCCAACTTCCCCCAAAATCGATAACACACTCTCTGAGCATATCCTCCGGCTTCTGTATCATTCTTTCTGACTGGCCATCCTTCTCAGATGATAAGTAGTACTAATTTGTAACCTCATCCTCATCACATCGTGAAATTTCTTCCAAAACTTGGATGTAAACCAAGTGTCCCTATTAGAAACAATAAACACCAGCACACCATGACAAGTTACAATCTCTTTGATGAACAGATCCACCAACCTTACAGAGGAGTACATCTCTTGGATTGGTGAAAAGTGGGCGCTTTTCGTCAAGCGGTCCACAATCACCCAAATGGTATCACACGCTCTCGCCATGCGAGGCAACTTCATAATGAAGTCCGTTATGACGTGATCCCACTTCCATTCGGGAATATCCAAAGGTTGGACCTTCCCGTATGGTTTCTGGTGTTCAATCTTCACTTTGAAGCAAGTTAGGCACTTACTCACATACTTCACCACATCAAGCTTCATTCCCGGCCACCAGTAGTCCTTCTTCAAGTCATGATACATCTTCGTAACACCAGGATAAATGGAATACTGATTTTTATGGGCTATATCCATAATCCTTCCTCTCAAATCCCCATAGAGAAGAATCTACATCCGCCAAGATCGGGTTCTAACACCAAACGTGTTCTCTCCTAAATCTGAAATCGGTCCCTACATTCTCTCAGAGATGATCCTATTATCCTTAAATGCCTCATCTTGAAACTCTCTGATCTGACCCATGACATCGAGCTTCACAATCATCTGACAAGCCTTCACCTGAATTGGTTCAGGTCGTTCCTTTCGACTAGGGCGTCAGCAACCACGTTTGCCTTTCTCGGATGATAGTGAACCTCACAGTCATAGTCTTTGATCAACTCCAACCACCTTCTATGCCTCATGTTTAGATCCTTTAGCTTTAAGAAATACTTTACGTTTTTGTGATCCGCGAAGATGATGCATTTAGTGCCATACAAGTAATGCATCTAAATCTTTACCGCAAAGACCACAACCACCAGTTCTAAATCATGAGTAGGGTAATTAACTTCATGGATCTTCAACCTTTGGGATGCATAGGCTATAACCTTCCTTCTTTGCATCAACACATAACTTAAGCCTGAATACAAAGCATTCAAATAAACCACTAGGTTGTCATTTCCCTTAGGTAACGTCAAGACAGAGGCTTGAGTTAACCTTGTCTTCAACTCCTGGAAGGCGCTCTTTCGTTCTAGACTCCATTCAAACTTCACATCCTTACGAGTCAACTTAGTCATTGGAGAAGCTATCTTAGAGAAATCTTGGATAAATCTCTTGTAGTAACCTGCCAAGAAACTACGGATCTCAGATGGTGTCTTTGGAGATTTCCATTGCATCACTGCTTTGACTTTCATAGGATCCACCATGATTTCTTCGAGATTAATCACATGGCCAAGAAATTGGACCTCTCGCAACCAGAATACACACTTAGTGAACTTCGCATACAACTTCTCATGCCTAAGTACCTTGAGTACTTCTTTGAGGTGTCAGGCATGCTCTTCTTCGCTCTTTGCGTATATCAGAATATCATCAATGAATAGAATCACCGATCTGTCTAACATCGGTCGGCGCACCCGGTTCATAAGATCCATAAAAGCAGTTGGCGCATTTATTAGACCAAAAGACATCACGAGAAACTTGTAGTGCCCATAACATGTATGAAAAGCTGTCTTAGGGATATCCTACTCTTTAACCTTTAGCTGATGGTACCCAGATCGAAGGTCTACCCTCAAGAACCAATTGGCTCCTTGAAGCTGATCGAACAAGTCATCAATCCTCCGTAACAGGTGCTGGTTCTTCATATTCAACTTGTTCGGATCACGATAGTCAATTCACATCCTCATACTACCATGCTTCTTCTTCACGAATAAGACCGGAGCACCCCACGGAGAGATACTCGGTTGAATGAAACTCGTATCCACTAAATCTTGCAACTGAGTCATCAGTTCCTTCATCTCAGAAGGAGCTAGACGATACGGCGCCTTAGCAATAGGATGGACCCCATGCGACAAATCAATCTGGAACTCGATTTCACGGCCTGGTGGTACCCCTGATAGATCTTCTAGAAAAACGTCAGGGTAATCACACACGACCGGCACCTCCGACATTTGCAGTAATGACGCATCTACATCTTTCACGTAGCCCAAATAGGCACTACAGCCACGCCTCATGTACTTCTTGACGGAAATGATCTAAATTACCTTCAGGACCATACGAACTTTATCACCATAAATCGTAACAGAACTTCCATGGCGCGATCAGTCAAATCATCTTTATATGTAATATTGAAACTGGGTAATTCATCGCAAGGCAAAAAAACAATTACTTTGAGTGCAATTTGTATGCATGTAACACAAAATAATGCATTTGTTTATTAATATAACTTTAGGTGCTTATGCTTTAATTACTAATAAAGTAGGTACATGTTGTGAATTTGATTCATAACCACCATTTGTAACATAGTTAGACAACAAAGTGGCAAATAGAGAAGGCAGAAGCAAAGGACACAAAACAAAGTTCAAAGCACAAATCTAACAAAAATCCATCCAAGTTCCAATCAGAAGTAGTCCAAATATATTTAATTACTAGTTCCACAACCCACTGCCTACATTAATCTAAGTAAATTGATCAAAAAAGTATGAAACTATAGATTATGAATCACTTAAGGCTATGGTAACTTCTAATGTCTCTACAATATTAAGTCAAAAATGTTCTAAATGAAAATAAAAGATATAAGTCACAAGGCAAGAGGCGAAGCACCTAATCATTACGTCTTTTGTGAATAGATTCAATGCACAAAATAATTTCGAACAAAAAAAAGCACCATTGATGATAAGGATCAGGGTGGTGGTGATGGTGATGGTGATGGTGATGGTGATGGTGATGGTGATGGTGATGGTGATGGTGATGGTGATGGTGATGGTGAGGGTGATGGTGATGGTGATGGTGGGTGATGGTGATGGTGATGGTGATGGTGATGGTGATGGTGATGGTGATGGTGATGGTGATGGTGATGGTGGGCTTCGTAGAAAATTTCCACGTGAGCTACATCATTCATCTAATGTGGACAACTATGAGCCTCGTATTTCCATTGGTGGGCCAGTGTGCGAGAGTGATGAAATCGAATCAAAAATTGAACTATTTGTGAGATTCAAAAGTGAAGCTCTGGATGTTAGAAACATATAAGGCTAGGCTAACTCAACTTGAAGCCCAACAATAAATGAAATAATGGAGTCAAATGAGGATGTGTCTAAGTTGGTTTTGCCAACGTGTCCAATAGAGATTCTTCATGACCACCCATAACATTCTTTTAATTATATTCATGATAATCTAAACAATGAAGATGTCATCACTTGTTCGACGAATACCATTCACACATGGAAAACCAATACTATATGGAATAATTCTATCAGTGCATTTGATTTTAATGTGTGCTCTTGATTGCCATTTCAGGACGACTCAGTTTTCCCTTCGACCCACTGGCTTGGTCCGGACCCGTACTATTCTCAACTGATGCAGGAGTATCTTCAGTTTGAATTTGAATTTATTTCTTTAACTATCTTTTTCTAAATTTGTTTATTTATTTTATCATTATCATTAGCTTGTTAAGATTGACTACAAATATTGTCTCTTGGTGAACATATAAGTTAGTTTCTTGATTGATTTTGAATTAATAAATCTTTGTTTTCGGAACCTTCTTGTTCAATTATCATCTTTAACTATCGTTCTTAAGCTATCTGATTGGTTTCGTATCAACATCAATTAGGTTTATTATCAAACACAAAACCAACAATTAGAGTATAGAAAAGAATCCAAAATCTTCATAATAAACCCAGAACATAACATAATCATCATATTCACAATCCTAATCGGCTTCAAACATAATCATCTAACACAGGGTCGTGCCCGACAACTCCTACACGTACGAGCTCGCCATCTTTTACATAAATCGTACTAGAATAAGGTTGTGCCTTCTGAGGCACGGGGTCGTGCTCAGTACTCCAAAAAGCCTATAAATAGTAGCTCATTTGCAACTTTGAGAAGTCCTTTTGAAAGGTGAAACAAGCATGAAGTTCTTGGTATATGGAACTTTCAAATTTTCTTCTTACTCTTGGCTTTTAAAAGTCATTAGTAGACCCCTCATTGTTCATTTACATGGTGACTTAACTTGCATTCTTTTGACGGGTAAGAACTTTTTCTTCAAAAAAGTATTGATGCCTTAGCATAAAGGTTTTCTATTAAGATCTTGGCATGTTAAATCATTTCCTTGATATAGAGGTTATTTCCATATCCAATGGTTTGTTTCTATCCTAATGCCTTAAAACCTTCTAACCAAGTTCAAAATGAATGATGCAAAACCAGTTGGCACCCTCGTTAAGCTCTTTTGATATGTTGACTCCCATAGATGGCTTACCTAGTGTTGATCCAACACCCTATCACCAGTTAGTAGGTTCTCTATAATACCTTATGTTCACTCTCCCTCATGTGTCATTTACGATTAATAGGTTGTCTCTGTTTAATCATTTTACTTTCACCCGTAAGCATTAAAAAAGGTACTTTGTTACTTAAAAGGAACCATTCATCACAGTTTGTATTTAATCATGGATCTCCACTTGATCTAAGAGCCCTTTTAGACTTTAATTAGATTAGGGTGGAGTGTTTAACTAAGGGTGATCTATTGTTGCTTATATACTTTGTATTTGGTCCAACATCATCTCGTGGCAGTTTATGTGCCAAAAATTAGTCTCTCGCTCTTTGAGCAAGGCTGATACAAAGACTTGGAAAATGCAATGGCAGAATAAGCTTGGGTGAAGAACCTACTTCTTGAACATAGTGTATATGTTTCGCCTCCTCCTACACTTCTTTGCACCAATGTTCGTGCTACATACCTTTGTGTAAACCCGGTATACCACTCTTGCATAAAACATGTTTCCTTAGACTATCACTTTGTCTATGAAATGATGGTTAATGGATCTCTTCAGGTTCACTATGTACATTCAGAAGATCAACAAGCCAAGATTTTCACAAAACCACATCGGAGGTCTATTTCTTCTTCTTCGCTCCAAGATTGAAGTCTACAACATATCCTCCATCTTGCGGGGAAGATCAACCCATATCTGAAGTAAAAGGAAAGTCTAACCCACATTCAAATTCCATATAATGTATATATTTATATTTAGTTAATTGTTGTGATATTACGTATCTTTATCCAATAATTTATCATTTTCAATTATTGTAGTCTCTTTATATAGCTACGGTAATTACTTTGAATAGATCAAGAAATTCATTATGCAAATACTCTATACCATTCCAAGAACATGGATTTTTTATTAACTATATTATATAAAATTTACTTGATAAAGAAAGTGACATTATCGTGGTGGTTTGGGTGTTCGATCTTGTCCAGTCAGTTTTTGCAATTCTAGCCCGTTTTTGCAATTTTGGTGGTGACGTCCTTCGAATTGTTAAACTCATGCACTCTAGTGTCTAGAATACTTTCTTATTTTTATTTCTCAAGATAGATTTTATAAAGGTTTATGACTCAGTTTCTTATTACGGTGGTTTGGGTGTTCGATCTTGTCCAGCTAGTTTTTTCAATTTTGGCCCGTTTTGCAATATTGGTGGTGTCGTCCTTTGAATTGTTAAACTCACGCACTCTAATGTCTACATTACTTTCTTATTTTTATTTCTCAAGACAGATTTTATAAAGGCTTATAACTCAATTCCTTGGGGCCATTTAAACAAAAATACGGAGCTTATGGGGTTTGGCTGTAAATAGAAACGATGGATTTCCTATTGTTTATTGTCTCCTTATTATCAATTTTGATTAATGGAAGCCCTACTAAAGAATTCAAGATGTTCTGGGGTTGAGACAAGGTGATCCTCTTTCACCTTCTTATTTATTCCTACAACAGAGGGACAACATGTTGCCATGATGGATACGATTATGGCTAGGTTTATTAAGGATATACTCGTTGGTGATTCCAACATATATTTGTCTTATTCATTTTATGCCGACGTTGCAATTTTTGTTGGTTAATGGTCTAAATTCAATGTTAGTTTGATTGTGAGAGCTTTGAATTGTTTCTATGGGTTAAAAGTAAATCTGCATAAATCTAATTTATATGGACTCCATGTTGATTTTCAAGCAGTGAGTTCTCTTGCTTCTATCTATGTCGTAAAGGTTTCCTTGTAATTATTTGGATCATCCGGTTGGTGTAGATATAGCTAAGAGTAATAGGTAGAAGGGGGTTATTGATAGATTTAAGTTGAAACTTTCTAGATGGAAAGTTCCTCTTAAATTGATGGGAGGTCGTTCTATCTTGGTGTCTTTCACTCTTAAGGGCGTTGCATACACCCCCTAACTTTTATGGGCCTTCTATCATAATCAACACCCACACACACAGTGTTAGACGTGCAGAATCTAAACAACACAATGATCAAGGAAAAGGAATAAGTATGAAGATTCACCAAATAATATGACATATTCTTCTACACAAATGAACACACTTTGTAGGTATTATGATAGTTATAGAGAGAAAAACAAACTTTTAATAGTAAATTATTACTTATGTGTAATCTATTCTAATTATAATTTTTTTTACATTTTCAAGACAAGCCAGCCCAATACTCACCAACGTTAGCCGAGTACTCTAGTTTTCGGCTCATTACCTTATGTACTTTCACAACACACATCTCAAACAACTATATTTGTTAATACATTAGTATATCAGATCAGGTCTTTAATCATTGGAATCTTTTTATGTAGATTTTTCTTGGGTCAAGAATGTTGTTGAAGATTCTTGAAAGAATGAGATATATTTTTTTTTGGGGGGGGGGGGGGGGTTTGGAAAAGGATAGAAAGTTACATTGGATTGCTTGGAACAAAATATTGGATTTTAAAGAAAATAATGTGTTAGTGTTGAATCATAAAAGATGAAACTACTAAAAACTCAGGATTTCAGTATTGGCTGTCAACTGTCAAATCATGTCAAGTACTGAATCCACTACCGAAGTGTATATGCTGAATGACTGCTGATCAGCATATACCAAAGCAACTGCTGAGCTACATATGTTGAATTTCTATCGATCAGCATATGCAGATTAACTGTTGATCAGCAGTGAACTCCATGAGCTGCTGATCGACTACTATATAGAACAAGTCTGTCTATGCTTGTAAGGCCCCGTTCTCGAGACGCTTACACTTGGTCAATCATCGCATAAATAATATAAAACACCTCATTTTGCAGTGGAAATATAAACTTTTCATTAATAATTAAAAACATGTCAATACATCACATCATTCGTTTACATCTCAAAAGTTATATCATTACAAATTCATTTCTCAAAAATGTGGATGTCAGGCCCAAAAACATCCCCAGTAGCTTGTGCATCCATGTTTACACCTCCTCAGCATCACCGATTACCTGCCAACTGATATGCATAAAAAAAATTCAGCGACGTTGAGTGAGTTCTAGTTTATATAATAAAATACTTTACTTTGAATAAAAATCTTTCCTTTACTTTCGTTCGTGATCACACATCATACGTACATCTTGATGATATCATTATTATCTTTCATCATTCTTTTCGTTCATTTTGTACATTTTGAACTTTCATTATATCTTTCACTTTTAATCTAGATCCTGCCATATGCTACACCCCATCATTTTGCACAAAGCATTACAGTCTTGGGGTCAAGCGACAAGGATCCCGTTTCGTACGTTTTGATCAGTCACAAAGGCTGAACCTTTCTTGTGTGCATGCAGAACACAGTTGAGATGACAACCACTCATTGAGTTGTGAATCTCCATTAATTTGCTTGCAAGACTTTCATTCATTCGTTACGTTCCACTTTTCGTTATCGTTATCTTTCACTTACATTACATAATACTTTACATACACAAACATATCACACCACGTAAAGCCATAACATAATACATAACATGGAATAACATCATCATCATAACAGCCCACAAAGCATACATATCATAAACAAGCATAGGTCACCATAAAACATCATTTTTAGCACTTAAATTCTACTTCCCAAAATTTCAAAATACTTCTAAGTGTCCATAGCGCATGAACAAATATAAAACAGCGGACAGTTTAGTTGCTAAGCCTCCACAGCAAACAGCTAAAGGTCCATAGCGGATGACCAAATCCACAGCGGACAGCTAAAGGTCCACAGAGCATGAATGAAACACTAAGTGTGTCCACAGCGCATAACTAACGATTCACAGCGGACATGTATGCATACTTAAGTGCCTACAACGAACATGCATTGTCCACAGCGGACGACTAAGGTTCATAGCGGATGACTTAAACATTCTAAGTGTCCACGGGGGACAGTCAAGTCCACAGCGGACAGTCAAGTCCACAGCGGACAGCTAAAGTACTTGATGGTTCACAGCGGATGTATATGAATAATTTAAGTGTCCACAGCGGACGGTCTAGTTCATAAGTGTCCACATCGGATACTTATTATCCACAACGGACGGCATGCAGAATCCTCTAAGTGTCCACAGTGGATAGCAAGTTGAACACTTGCATTTTACCATATGCAGTTTCTAATCCTATACATCACATTAAGCATATTTTAAGTTAGATCTATCGGTTAACACCTAGAACATCTAAAACAACCATACAACATCATGAAAATGATAAAACACATACATATCATCATAAACAACCATACTTTTCATGGAAAATCATAGTCTGGTTCGAAAACATCAGTTTAATATACATACCAGCCCCAAACAAGTATCAAACATGTAAAAGAGGAGATCTAGAACTCACCTCTAATAGCTTTCGAGTGAAAACTCCTCAAACCCGAGAGCTACCTGGAGTTCTAGCATTAAAACACATAGAAAGAAGCTGCCAAACACAAAGAAAACTCATAAAGATCGGTCTAGAAGTTAAAACCTAACTGAAACCGAGAATAACATCTTAAAATCTCACCTTTTGAAGATTTTCTTCACTTTCTCTGTCTAAAACTGAGTAGAGCTTCTTTCTTCTTGCTCTAGCTGAGATTTTTGCATGAGAGAGAAGTATGGGCGGTCTTATCATCTTTTTGAACCCATAATGGGTAGGTTTGGCCCTTGTCTGCTTTTAACCCCTTGTTTTACAATAATACTTGTTTTCTCCCTTGCTTTCTTTGCTTTTCTTCATGCTGAAATTTTCCGGGTGTTACAGTGTTGACGGCTGCTGTGTTCCATCTTTTGATGACAACATAGTACAGAAGCTACTAACTCCGATACACAGATTACATGTTCTACTGTAATATCTGAACATAGAATAGTTTATTCTCATTGTTTAGTATAAAAGTTTTCACACTTGTATAAGAAAAAAAAAGTTTCTAAGCCATTTGATTGTATCTGTCGAATTACAAACTTTGTACAAAACATATTAATCAAGTGAATACTTTGAAAGAACTCATTATGCATTTATCTTTTATCAAAGTATTTGTGTTGTGATAGTATGTAACTAACTTAAATTTCGTATTTGTTAGTTACTGATCTAAGAATAAGTTCTTGTTTGTCTCAACCAACCCGATCCAACAGTTACGCATCGGGTTGCTTGAAGCATTTAGTCATGCTTTAATCCAAAAATGATGGTAGAGATATGTATTTAAACTAGAAAGTTTATAGGTGTGCACGATTCATGCTATTCACGGGTCTAAGGTGGGGGTTCTCAAGGTAGAAGAAGTTATTTGGGGGAATGAGGTATAGAATAGGATGGTAAATTCCTCTGCTAGGATTCATGATCATGGCATCATTTAATATTCATCTTTGTCGAAAAATGTTCGTAATGGGGAAAATAATTATTAATTATTTAGGTTTAGACCAGTGGTTAGTTGATTCGTCCCTTGATAATCGCTTTCCCTACCTTTTTGGAACCAAAACATTGTTTGGGTGAGTGAGAGAGTTCATGGAAATTAATGGGTTTGGCGTCGATAAATAATGTCGGTTGTAGAGGCATCTCAATTGCAGGATCTCATTATATGCCTCGATAGGTTCAGGTTTGAACACGGAGAAGATGAATGGGCTTGGTATTTTAATGGTGCAACATAGTTTACTGTTAAATGGGTTCGTCATTTGATAGACCCTTTATTCTTCATATAGAAACGACTCATACTAGATAGAATAGATATATCCCTTGGAAGGTAAATATTTGTGTGTGAAGATTACTTATTGATAGACTTCTTACTCGTGATAATTTGGATCGTTAAGGTATTGATATTTCGTTCATTCTATGTTCTGTGTGTGAAAACTATTCGGAGTAGGCGAGGCATCCTTTTCGTGAGTGCACTTTTGTTTATGGGATTTGATCGAAGATTGCTTCATGGCTGGATGTTGATTTTCAGATGGATCAGTCTTAAGGATCTTTGGTAGAATGGCTAGACTCTAAATGCATGAAGAATAGGAATAAAGAGCTTCTTGAGGCTATTATCTTCGTTGCTTGGTGGGTCGTATGGGGTTTAAGAAATGAAATTGTGTTTGGGAATAGAAAGCTTCGGTTCTTGACATTCTTTAATGATACAGTGTTTTTTTTCGTTTCATTGGTTCGTTAATATATAGAAGTTGTAATGTGACATAAGTTGGACCGAGTGGCTTCAAAATCCAGTATTATTCTTATAATTTTTGGTTTATCCCGACTAGCTTCTTGCTAGACGTGGGTTAATGATATTGTCACCATTCAAAAAAATAATTATTTTCAACAAGTAAATTTTTTTGAACACTGAATGGATTTCATTCAAAGGACGAGCTAGAAGCTAGCATAAAGGCACACTCAAATAATACAAAACTGTCAAAATATTACATTAATCTTGTTGTCTAGATTAGTGTTCAAGCTGGCTTTCAAAGTATGGCTGGCTGTAGCATGTAGTATAAAGTATCTCAGGTACCAGTCCTTGGGACTAAGCTTTGTAACATTTGTAAAACACTTGAGAGGAATATACATCATTCTTGAAAACCAATATACATCATTCTTGGAGTTAAACTTAAGAATATGGACATTGTGGGGAAGTTCATATTCTCTCTTCCTAGATAATGGACTCACTATTGTGTGGTCATTAAGAGAACTAAAAACCTCTCCATTCTTACTCTCACAGATCTGTATGGTATCCTGAGTGGTTACTAGATGGAGATGAACATGCAGAATCCATACATAGCTCTTCCAGCAATCAACAGAGTTCAGCCATCTATGTGGTTGAAAGGGATAGCAGAGAACTACAACATCATCTTAACAGCTTCCCTAACAAGTCATAAAAGGGCCCTCATCACCTTCCCAGAGACACCAAGGGAGAGCAACATCCAAGGAAGCCCACTCTAAGAGACAAGCTCATCTCAAGCCTTTGTGTCTTCTGATGAAAGTTGTGACAACTTTCTCTTTACTCTTGAAGACTTGGGTTGTATCTATTAAGATGACCTGGTGTATATGGAAATAGTCCAGCAAATGGCTCTTCTCATTCATAGAGCCAAGAAGTTCTACAAGAGAACCGGAAGAAAGTTTCCCAGCAACGCAACCAGTGGAAAGTTTGGACTAGATAAAAGCAAAATGAAGTGTTACAACTATAACCAGATGGGACACTTTGCTAAGAAGTGCAAGGCACCAAGGACTAATAGTGGCCAAGCATAATCCAGACCAAGCTATGCTAATGCAACTCCCAGATCTGAGAAGCCAAGCCAACCAAAACAACAAGTTGTTGTTGCTGTTGAAGTAGGAGGCTTTGACTGGAGTTTTCAGGTAGAGGATGTTTCTCCAAATCAAGCATTGATGGCTGACCATGATGAAGCCAAGGTATTAGAACATCTTTGTACACCTGAATGCATTGTTAAAGTAAACATGTATAGGTCCTATAACCTTGATGTGAGATCTGACCTTGAGTCTTTAAATATTTTAAAAGCTGATTTCAAAAGATCCAAAAATGACTATAAACATAAAATAGAAGATTTAGAGAAAATAATTTCAACTCTTAAGCTTTAACACACAAATTACAAGACTCAAATCAAAGATCTCATTACCAAGTTATCTAAATGCCAAGCTGAGCTTATGACAGCAAAGCCATGGCAGAAAAACATGTTCTTGAAGAGAAGACCTTCGATAACATCACATCCTCATACTTGCATGCAAAGATTTGTTATCAGGTAGGGACTGGGTTCAAGTGAGATAGCTCCTCCACACACATTATTATCTATAAGATCTCTAAGGTGTGAAACTAGTCAAGATGAGCTGCCCCTCATTGACCCTATCCAAGTAGAGGATGATGATGAAGATGAGATAGAAGGATGAACTAGAAGTGAGTGAGGAGGTTCATCCTAAGAAGGGTCACTATTCTCCTGGAGAGAAGAAAGAACCAAGGATGGCCAAGTCAACTAGAAAGAATTTGATCAGGGCAGACAAAAGAAGATCAAAGAAAGGCCAAGAGATCAAGCCCACTTTTAATTCCAAGCAAAGAGACTGATTTCTTCCAAAGACAGAAAAGATATTATAAGAGTTATACTTAGAGGCTGATGCAACCAAAGTTCTCTCAGCATGCACAATTAAAGTACAAAGTAAGTTACTTCAGAAGATTTGATACAACTCAATGAAATTCACTAAGTATCAAATCTTCTATAGCCAAAAGACCATTTTTTCCGAAGCTAAAGATTAAGTCTTCCAAAGCTTCAAGACAAAGTCTTCTGAAGACAGAGAAGACATTCCCTCTCTGACATGCTTTTGACAAAGGCTGAACTACTTTCTTCTACCATCTCTGAAGACTCACCAACTTATATAAGTTGGTGATAAGTCCATACTTTTTTCAACTATAGATTAAGGTCTCAGAGTCTTTAACTTTCTACTTTGTACTTTTATCCTTTTTTGTAATAGATAAGGATGTGAGCTATGGCATGTCATAGTCACTAGTTAAAATGCAATTTGCCTTTTGACTTTACATTGATCTTGTTGTCTGGATTAGTGTTCCAGCTAGCCGTTAAAGTATGGTCGGCTATAGGATGTAGTATAAATTATATCAGGTACCAGTCCTTGGGACTAAGCTTTGTAACATTTGTAAATCACTTAAGAGAAATATACATCATTCTTGAAAACCAATTACTTGTGTTTTGCTTATGTTCTTTACATTTGTTCTTTGTTTCATTTTAGCCGGTTCACTATTTGATCTGTTAAGTGTTCTAGTCTCTCTATCCATTGTGAAACCGTTGCATTGCTCAAGTTCACCGGTCCTTCAATTGGTATCAGAGATTTTTAGGCTCTTAATTGTAAGATCTCACCATCTTAATCCCTTTAGTTGTACAAGACACATACCAACTCAAATGGCAGCTCTCATTTTAGCCGGTTCATCAAGTCTCAAGACAAGAGGATGTAGAGATCTGTTGTCTCAGGACCTCACATCCCAAGCACCCTTCAGCCACTGCTGGAGGTGGGATGATTCCAAAGGAGGTGATAGACTATTCCAAGGAAGATTGGAAGAAGATTGACATATATCAGAAGGCCATGACCGCTCTCCAAACTGCTCTTCCGAACTCTATATACAGAGGCTTCAAGAAGTGAAAAACTGCTAAGCAGCTCTGGGATGCACTAAAGCTTATGTATGAGGGGTCTGATGAAGCTAAAGAAAACAAGAAGGACCTCATGAAGCAATAGTTTGAGAACTTCACCTGCAAACCAGGTGAAACTATGACTCAACAATACTTTAGGTATGTTGAGATTGTAGACACTCTCATGGATGTTGGAGTTAAGCTTTAGAATAAAGACATTATGAGGAGGTTCATGTTCTTTCTTCCTAGAAAATGGACTCACTACTCTGTGGACATTAAGAGCACTAAAAACCTCTCCCCCCTTACTCTCACAGAGCTGTATGGTATCCTGAGTGGTTACTAGATGGAGATGAACATGCATAATCCATCCAGTAACTCTTCTAGCAATCAATAGAGTTCAACCCTCCATGTGGTTGAAAAGGATGGTAGAGAACCATAACATCATCTTATCTATTTTCCTAACAACTCAAAAAAGGGCCCTTTCATCACCTTCCAGGAGAAACCAAGGGATAGCTGCATCCAAGGATGCCCATTCCAAAAGACAAGCTCATCTCAAGCCTTTATGTCTTTTGATGAAAGTTGTGGCAACTTTCTTTTCACTCTTGAAGACTTGGATTGTATCTATCCAGATGACCTGGAGTATATGGAGATAGTCCAGCAAATGGCTCTTCTCATTCATAGAGCCAAGAAGCTCCACAAGAGAACCGGAAGAAAGTTACCCAGCAATGTAACCAGTGGAAAGTTTAGACAAGATAAAAGCAAAGTGAAATGTTACAACTGTAACCAGATGGGACACTTTTCTAGGGAGTGCAAGGCACCAAGGACTAATGGTGGCCAAGAACAATCCAGACCAAGCTAGACTGATGCAGCTCCTAGATCTAAGAAGCCAAGCCAACTAAAACAACAAGTTGTTGTTGCTATTGAATAGGGAGGCTTTGACTAGAGCTTTTAGGTAGAGGATGTTTCTCCAAATCAAGCACTGATGGCTGACCATGAAGAAGTCAAGGTATTAGAACATCATTGTACACCTGAATGCATTGCTAAAGTAAACATGTATAGGTCCTATAACCTGGGAGTGAGATCTGACCTTGAGTCTTTGAATATTATAAGAGTTGATTTCAAAAGAGCTGAAAATGACTATAAAATTAAAATAGAAGATTTAGAGAAAAAAATTTCAACTCTTAAGCATGAGCACACAAGTTACAAGATTCAAATCAAAGATCTCATTACCAAGTTAACTAAATTCTAGGCTGAGCTTGTGATCAGCAAAGCCATGGCAGAAAAATGTGTTCTTGTAAAGGATACCTTCGAGAACATCAAATCCTCATACTTGCATGCAAACATTTGTTATCAAACCAGGCAGGGATTGGGTTCAAGTGAGATAGCTCCTACACACACATTATTAATTGAAAGATCTCTAAGGTAATGGAACTAGTCAAGTTGAGTTGCCCCTTATTGACCCTATCCAAGTAGAGGATGATGATGAAGAGGAGATACTGAAGGATGAACTAGAAGTGAGTGAGGAGGTTCATCTTAAAAAGGGACACTATTCTCTTAGAGAGAAGAAGAACCAAGGATGGCCAAGTCAACTAGGAAGAATTTGATCAGGGCAGCCAAAAGAAGATCAAAGAAAGCCTAAGAGATCAAGCCCACTTTTAATTCTAAGCAAAAACAAGTCTTTATTTCTGCTGGATTTGAAATGGTGAAGACTGAAGACTCAACTATGGACACTAGTACCAGGGGTTGTAATTCATGTCCAAACCATCCTGGTTAAGAGAAGAAGGTTGATCAAATGTGCACCACTGCTGCATAGCCTAAACCATCCAATTCTAAGAGCAAGCCTCACCCTCAGAAGCCTGTTGTATCATCTATAAAGATGAAGAAGGACGTGGAAAAAGATCAAGCTCAACCTTCTCCTCAAAAGAAAACCCTCAGAAGTATGCCAGCTAAATGCATCATCTGTGGTGGTCCTACTCACTTTGCTAAGGATTACATCTAGAATCCCAAGAGGACTATCCACATGAACAAGAAGAAGATTTCTGGGAGGAAGAAGAAAAACAAGCAGACGGTTGTAAAAGGAAATCACTTTCATTTAGATGCTCCAAGGTGACCAAGAAGAAGATAGGTGGAAAATTGCCTTCGAAAGAAAAATTGGTCTCAGAAGAAAGGAATTCTTTCGAAGCACTGAAGTCTGTTACAGTGGATGCAAAAGCTTTTAAAGGTTCAGTCTCTAAAACATTTGAAGTTGTCAAAACTTTTGAAGTCTTGAAGGTCAAGTCTATTATTTCAAAGATGGTATAGAAGATTAAGGAAGACCATGTGCTTGAAGATTCATCATCAACAACAGGTAAAGATCCTCAAAGCTTGAATATAGGATCAATAACTATTGAACTATCTTCAGTTCATCTTGATGAACCCAAGACCAATAAGGATTAGGTTTCCAAATATAACTAACCATCTATTTCTATGCAGGAACAGCTGAAGACCAAGGGAAATGCATGGATCGTTGATAGTCGATGTTCCAGGCACATGACAGGCAATGCCTCTATGTTTCAGAACTTTGAGAAAATTGATGGAAGGCCAATTGCTTTTGGAAGAGAATCAGGTGGTTACATCACAAGAAGGGGCAGGGTCACAAATGGTAATCTTAGCATTGAGAATGTAAACTATGTTAAGGAGTTTGGGCTTGAATGTATCCCAATTTTGGTAACTAGAATGCCAAAGAAAGATTTTACAAGTGATAGTAATTGTGTTACATGTCTGAAAGGAAAGTAACACAAAGTGTCTTACAAGCCAAAGGAAAAGAACTACATCACTACTCCCCTACACTTATTACATATGGATCTCTTTTGCCCCACTAGTGTAATGAGTTTAGGAAGAAATTATATTTCCTTATGATCACAGATGACTTCACAATATATACTTAGGTCTTCTTTCTTAGAAGTAAGGATAAGACCCCTGAAATCTTGAAGAACTTCATTTTGAAAATTGAGAATCAATGTGATCACAAGGTCAAGATCATAAGATGTGATCAAGGAATTGAATTCAAGAACCAAATCCTTGATACATTTAGTGATGAAAAGGGTATTACAAGAAAATATAGTGCTCCTAGGACTCCTCAGCAAAATGGTGTTGCTGAAAGGAGAAACAGGACACTTATTAAAGCTGCAAGGACCATGCTCTCTGACTCTAAACTGTCCATCAACTTCTGGGAAAAGGCAGTCAACACTGCCTGCTATGTTCAAAACAAAGTTTTAGTAGTTAAGACTCATGGTAAGACTCCTTTTGAACTGTGGTGCAAAAGGAGACCTTTTATTAGTTTCCTCGGATCATTTAGATGTCCATTCACCATCTTGAATACCAAAGATCAAATATAGTTACCAACTGTTTTAACAAATCTTATGAAGATTTTTAAGAATCTATAGGTAGCTTATCAATAGGAGATCTTGACCCAATATTTGAGCTGAGAAGACCAAGTGATAGAATTCTTTTAGCTCCAGTAGTAACAAACCCTATAGTTGGAAATCCTGTCCGCACAACCATGACAAACTCTTCAACTGATACATCTAAGGTGCCTACTAATTCCAACAATGAGACATAAAACTCAAAGAGGGGATGTCTAATGTAGGAGGAGATGGGGATGGTGAAAGTGATCAAGAATTTCATGATTCTGACAACCTCTCCACTAAAGAAAACATCAATGATGTCACACAGTCATTTAATCAAGTTTCTCTTGATAAGTGTACTAATGTGATAGGTGATACTCAATCACCATATCTGAATTTCACTAATTTAGATCTGTCAAACTAACTTGCTGTGATTTCTCAACTAAGAATCCACAAGTCCCAACCTACCACAAACATCATTAGAGATGTTGAGACAGGGGTGAGAACAAGAGGACAAACCATGACAAAAATGTTTGTCTGTATTCTTGTTTCTTGTCCAAGATTGATCCAAAGAAGGTTGATGAAGCTTTGATAGATGGAAGTTGGGTTGAAGCAATGCAGGAGGAGCTGCTTCAATTCAAAAGACAAAAGGTTTGGAACCTATGCCCTCTTCCTTATAGGAAGACACCAATAGGTACCAAGTGAGTTTTTAGGATTAAGAAGGATGATAGAGGACTTGTCATCAAGAACAAGGCAAGATTAGTTGTTCAAGGGTACACTCAAGAAGAAGGGATTGACTACACCAATGTTTTTGCCCCTGTGGGAAGACTTGAAGCTGTTACGATATTTTTTGCTTTTTCTACATCCAAGGATTTCAAGGTCCACCAACTTGATGTCAAGTGTGCATTTCTCTATGGAGTGATAGATGAAGAAGTGTTTGTTAAACAACCACTTGGCTTTACAGACCCAGATCATTCTGATTATGTCTACAAGCTTGACAAAGCTTATTATAGGCTGCATCAAGCTCCAAGGAAGTGGTATGAGACACTATCACATCACCTTGTTCAGCATGGTTACAAGAGAGGTACTATTGACGGCACACTCTTCATTAATATTGGTTCAAGTTTGGATCATTCTGATTATGTCTACAAGCTTGACAAAGCTTACTATAGGCTGCATCAAGCTCCAAGGAAGTGATATGAGACACTATCACATCACCTTGTTCAGCGTGGTTACAAGAGAGGTACTAATGACAGCACACTCTTCATTAAAAGATCAAGGAATGGCTTAATATTGGTTCAAGTTTATGTAGACGACTTCATCTTTGGGTCAACTAATCCAAAACTCTGTAGAAACTTTGAGAAGATGATGAAGAATAGATTTGAAATGAGTGTTATGGGGGAACTAAATCTCTTTCTAGGAATTCAAGTGAAGCAGGTTGACAATGGCATCTTCATAAATTAGTCAAAGTATGTTCAAGACATACTAGTTATATTTCATCTAACTTAGTGTAAGGTTGCTAAGACACCCATAGCCAGAAACCACTCCTTAGGACCTGATCTTGAGGGGGGGGGGGGTGTTGATGAACACCTTTACAGGGCTATGATTGGTTCTCTTATGTATCTCACAGCCAATAGTCCTGATATCATGTTTGCCACATACAAATGTGCAAGATATCAACCAACCCCAAGATGTCACACCTGGTTATTATCAAGAGGATTCTTAGATTTCTCAAAGGTGTTCCCAAACTAGGCCTTTGGTATCCAAAGAATTCTGACTTCAACTTGTATGCTTATACAGATAGTGACTATGGTTGATGCAACATGACTTCAAAGTCTACATCAGGGGTGTGTCAATTCCTCGGTGGAAGGATAGTCTCATGGCAACGCAAGAAACAATCCTGTATGTCTGCATCAACTGCTGAAGCTGAATACATTGTTGCTGCAAGCTGCTGTGCTCAAGTGATTTGGATTCAGAGTCAGATGTTACACTATGGATTCAACTTCAAGGAGACTCCCATCCACATAAACAACAATGCTATCTCTATCATAGAGAATCCTGTGCAACACTCAAAGAGCAAGCACGTCAACATCAGATATCATTTGATAAGAGATAATTTTGAAAAAGGATTGATAAAACTAGTCAAAGTTAACACAAATGAACAATATGCTTATTTATTCATAAAAGCTTTTGATGAACAGAGATTTAAGTATCTTGTATTAGCTATTGAGATGATTAACCTTGAGTAGATTTTCTTAAATTAATTTCAAGATTATTTTTCAAATATGTGTGCCTTAAGTTGTCTATATCATCACTCCTATAAGCCCTGTTTACCTTGGGAGAAAACTTTTCTAAATGATATTCCTTAAAGATTTTAAGAATTAAAGATATATTTTTTTCAAAAGACATTAAGTTGACTTTGGAAGAAAATTATGTCTTGAAACCTAATAACTACTTACTAAGAAATTTACCTTTGGAAGAAATTATAAAATATCTTTTGAAGCTTAAATATACTTCTAAGTACTTATAGGTTTTGAAGCACAATTTTCTTTCGAAAGCAATTAAGTCTCGAAATATTTATTCATCCTTTGAACAAAACTTATGAAGTTTAATATCTTCCGAAACCAAATATATCTCAAAAGCAAACTACTCTAAGTATTTTTCTTCCGAAGCAATTCCTGTAAAGCTAAGGCATATCTTCCAAAGACAAATTGGTTTTGGAAGTGTTCTCAAAACTTTCAAAGACAGATTACTTTCGGAAGATTTTCTACTTCCAAGGTAACTACCTTTTTGGGCACTTTTTCAGAGGCGGGACCGACATTCGGATTTCAAAGTTTATCCTTTTGCATTAGCTTTGTCTCAAATCCAACCATATAAATATTCTTACAATGGTTCCCCCCCTTTCCTCTTCTTATTCATCTGCAAAAGTTCAAACCCTAAATTCATCCAATAACCCTCTTGTTCTTAGCTTTCTTCATCCTAAAGCATTCTCAAATGGCCAACCCTAAACCTCGAAACCAGCCAGATTTTTCTATGTACCTTCACAGGAAACATAATCTGGTTGCTATGTTGACATCTAAAAAAGATCCTAGTTTCTCAGATGTTTGCCGATTTCTTGCTCAATCAAACTAATTCACCTCTCAAAAATCGACCCTTCACTTATGAAGAAAAATTGCTAGAATTTTAGAGGACCTGCCAAGAGGTGATATTGGACGGTGAGAAGGCACTGTCTACATCAGTGCAGGGTAAGACATTTTCATCACCCCGACCACAATCAAAAATCATCTACGGCTGGATGATGAAGGAGGCGAGCGGTATTTTCCCAAATATGCGTTGAATGAATCATTCAGACAGATAGGCTATGAAGGGGATTTCACCGTTAGAACCTTCAGGAAGGGTGAGGTCTCTTACCAAAGGAAGTACCTCCTCCATGTTGTGATTCACTCTTCATCAAATAAACATGGAGGATGGGACCAGATTCATGAGGACTTATCCTACATAGTCCATGGAATGGTTCAAGGGGTTAAGTTCAAGTACTCCAAGTTTGTTTACACAAACTTACTTGCAAACTTGGACTACTTAGAGTACTACATGTTTCCTAGATATGTCCAGCACATTCTTAACTATGAACTGGGCTCACAGTTAAGGGGGAACATGTACTGCCATTAAATTGGGCAGATGAAGCCTGGCATCTTTAAAATCATGAGAAAGACCACTATTGGCTTCTCAGGGGTAGAAACAGCCCTAGTCCAGAAGATGTTAGAGCTTATTTCTCAAGGTGACAACTTGACAGCACCAGTGAATGTTAAACCCACACCTTCTCCATCTGCACCACCCACACAACCACAAATAATCCTCACCTACTCAAGAAAATCCAAATGAACCCCTACTCAGTCTATTCAGATTGAGCAGGCCCCCATACAATAACCCAGGCAGGAGGAAGTGGAACCAATAGCTTCCACTTCCCCTGAGGAGCAAACCACTCCCATTACTTTTTTGATCAGTAAGGTTCTTCATGCTCAGCCTGATGAGCTCATTGCCCAAACCTCAAGCCTTCACTCTGAGTCTCAAAACTCAGGTGATCAACCTTCAGGGGACAACTACTATCCCCAGCCATTAGACTTAAACCAACCAATCCCTGACCTCCAATTCTATGATGAAGAGGATATGGGTTTCAGTGATTACCATGAGTCTCTCTTCTCCTCCCCTGCTCAAGGAGAGATGACTGCTCCTGAAACACCTATATCTAGCCCACATCATCCACCCCTAACTGAGGTGGACATCCCTGAACATGTTTAGAAAGTGCATATGGAAGAAGCTCTCACTTTTGCAAGTCATTACATCATTAAGACCTTAACCATGGCAACCCAGCCCCTTGACAGTACTCTTGAAGCTGTCATGGAGTGGGGGAAATCCAGCAGCCAAGAACCACAAGCAGGTGGTGAGGGAGCTGCCTTCAGTTATGTTCTCTCATCCCCCCATGATTCTTCTGATGAAGATAAGGGGAGTTTGTAACTAAGGGTGTAAAAACTATCTAAGACATGCACCTATTTAGTTTCAATGGTAAGTCACCTGGAATCTCAGGTGGCTACCTTACAAAGGCAGGTAATTGATCAGAAACTTGAGATCACCGATCTTAAAAGAAAGTTAGTTGGGAGACGTGCCAAGCAAACTGAACCAGGTCCACAAGAACTTGTGAATGTGGTGGACCTAACCCTTAGCTCCCCTGTGCAAGAGGGTGATGCTACCAAAAACGAGAAGAAAGTCCTACCTGCAATCACAGAACCTGGGAGTTTTGCCTAGTGTATGGACATAGAGGCCTCACCATCCTCACTTGCAGTTGTCCATACTAAACAACCTCCTTAGGCCCATATTGATGTGGATACTATTTGAGGAGGGAATTCCAAGGGCTATGTCTACCCCATCCTACCCTACTGAAAACCCAATAGTGATGGAGGTATGATGCTGATAGAAGAGCCCTTGTACTCTCTAGATCTTAGGGGCAAGAAGAATTCTTCAATTTTCAAACCCTGAGATACTATGAGAGTTTCCTCTAGTTCACCTACCACTTGCCAACCCAAGTAATAATAGGAAAGCTAAGTTAACTGAGAGGATCTAGCAAAGGGTGCATGAAGAGTTCAGAAGAAGGTCCTACCTATATAGACAGAGGCTAGCAGGAAAAATTATTGGTCAATTGAATATTAAGGCAGACCCTAAGATTAGCTTTAAAGGGGAAACCTCAGTTGAAGGCCCAGCATTTGAACCTGTGAACCTTGAGACAGGAACTGCTTCAGTACCTAGTTCTCTCAATGAGGCACCAGCTTGTGAAAGTGTCTCACAGCCTCTCCCTGGCCAGAGCTCATGTTCTACACCAAGTGATGAAGGCCAAAGCTCTCCACCCTGAGTCATACAGGCCAATCACTGACAAAGGGATGAGGATTATGACCTCTGAGGAGATTGAGTTGGAGAAAAGGGAGAGAAAAAGGAAGGCAAGGGGAGAGAGAACTAGTGAGACCCATAGCTTTATAGTAGCTACAATCAGGGCTGCCCCCAGGCCAAACACTCAGGAGGATGAGTTAAGGGTAGCCAGATTAAACTACTTGGGGTACAGGAACTATAACATAGATGAAATCATCTCACTTCCCTTGGATGAACTTAATGAACTGGCTAACACTAAGGTGTCAAAAGAGAGGAAGGAAGGTGAGGCTACAGAGTTGCTCCTCCAATTAAAGAAGAAAGATAAAGAAAGAGACTTTACAAACCTCCTACCCTCTCTCTAGTTCAGGAAAGCCCTGAGGTAGTGGCTGTGGCAACTGAACAAGAAGCTTAGGTAGGAAAGGAACAAGACAGATAGAACATGATACCCTACGTGAGTGTCATAGGCCTCTATCAGGCAGCAGACCTACTTCCCTTGTCATATGAGTACATTGAGTTTAAGTACCTCAAGCAGCTTGAGAAGAAGTACTCAAAGAACAAAAAGCTTCTAAAAGGAAGATGAAGAAAGAGGCTGTAAAGTCAAGAGTCACCATCCGAGCCAATTAGAAGAAGTCTACTACCAGACTCAAGATGGTGAGCTTCTTGAAGTTGTATGGGTTCTTCGATTGGTCTAATGTCTCTATCCACTATGAATTAGCATATTAGAGTGATCAAGCACAAGATTAAGAAGGGTGAGCTGACAGACTTGCATTCTCCACCAAGTCAGGTTGCACCTGAAGCTGAGGCCAAGGTTGAACCCTAAGAGACAAAGCTTGGACCTAGTGCTATATCTCAGCCAGCTTCATCTTTTGACACATAGTAGGGTCCCGATCCTTCTCCTTCTGAACCTGTGAAGGAAAAGTATCCAACTGAGAAGGACAAAGAAGGAACATTTGGTACTCAAGACCAACCTCCTCATTTAAGATACTAAAAGAGGTAGAGGATGGCCATTTAAGAAAGACAGAAAGAAGAAGAAGTCCAAGGCATCCACCTCTGCACCTCAGGCTAGGTCAAAACATCTTGAGAGTGATCAATCAAAGGCGGCTCATCCAACTGTTGTTCAAGTAAAGTCTCTTGCTGCTGAGAGACCCATCTTGTCTTGGGCCTTTGCTACTAACCCAGACAGATGGTAGGTTATTAGAGATCAAGGAAGTTAAGATGTGTACTTCTGGCAAAACATGCTTGACCTTCCTCTGCATGATCTCTATGACATGAGAAGATACTTGGAGAGTCTGAAGAATCCTAACAAACTAAAGAAGAAGGGAATGGTCTTGATTCTGATGAGGACTGTCAACAGATAAAGATCAAGACTCAAAGTTATCCTCCAGTTTTGGTAGCATCCGTCTAGGGGAGTTTATAAGAGTTATACTTAGAGCCTAATGCAACCAAAGTTCTCTCAGCATGCACAACTAAAGTACAAAGGAAGTTACTTTGGACGATTTGATACAACTCAATGAAATTCACTAAGCATCAAATATTCCAAAGCCAAAAGACCATTTCTTTCAAAGTCAAAGATGAAGTCTTTCGAAGCTTCAAGACAAAGTCTTCCAAAGCCAAGAGACTGGTTTCTTCCGAAGACAGAGAATACATGCTTTCTCTGACATGCTTTTGACCAAATCCGAACTACTTTCTGCTGCCATCTCTGAAGACTCACTAACTTATACAAGTGGTGTAAGTCCATACATTTGTCAAATGTAGATTAAGGCCTTAGAGTCTATAACTTTCTACATTGTACTTTTATCCTTTTTTTAATAGATAATGATATGAGTTATGGCATGTCATAGTCACTAGTAAAAATCCAATCTATCTTTTGACTCTACATTGATCTTGTTGCCTAGATTATTGTTCCAGCTAGCCTTCAAAGTATGGCCGGCTGTATGATGTAGTATAATGTGTCTCAGGTACCAGTCTTTAGGACTAAGCTTTGTAACATTTGTAAAACACTTGAGATAAATATACATCATTCTTGAAAATCAATTACTTGTGTTCTGGTTATGTTCTTTACATATGTTCTTTGTTACATTTTAACAGGTTCCCTATTTGATCTGTTAAGTATTCTAGTCTCTCCATTCATTCTAAAACTATTGCATTGCTACCTTCACTGGTCCTGTAGACATGTTTTCTCTGACATGCTTTTGACAAATGCCGAACCACTTTTCATTGTCATCTGTGAAGACGCACCAACTTATACAAGTTGATAATATCTCCATAATTTTGTTAACTGTAGATTAAGGTCTTAGAGTTTGTAACTTTTACTTTGTACTTTTATCTTTTTTTGTAATAGATAATGATATGAGCTATGGTATGTCATAGTCACTAGTCAAAAGGCAATCTGCCTTTTGAATTTACATTGATCTTGTTGTCTAGATTAGTGTTCCAGCTATCCTTTAAAGTATGATCGGCTATAGTATGTAGTATAAAGTATCTCGGGTACCAGTCCTTAGGACTAAGCCTTGTAACAATTGTAAAACACTAGAGAGAAATATAGATCATTCTTGAAAACCAATAACTTATGTTTTGCTTATGTTCTTTACCTTTGTTCATTGTTTTATAAGCAAGTGCCTTATTTGATCTATTAAGTGTTGTTTGTTCTCTCTAACCTTGTCAAACTGTTGCATTTCCACCTTCACTGGTCCTACACAAGGCTTTAGACAAAAAGAAGGTATTGATTTCTTGATACTTATGCTCCTGTTACTAGGATTTCTACTATTAGATTTTATGAGAACTTGCAGCTATACACAATCTTATGATTCACCAAATGGATGTGAAAATTGCATTTGAATAGTGAATTGGATGAGGAGATTTACATAAAACAACCTGCATGCTTTGTTATTCCTGGTAATAAGAATAAAGTTTGTAAGTTGAGAAAATCTTTATATGGTACGAAGAAAGCACCAAAACAATGGTATCAAAAGTTTGATGATGTTTTGTTGTCTAATGGTTTTGTGCTAAACCAAGCAAACAAGTACATGTGTACAGGAAATTTGATACTTCTGGTAAAGGAGTTATAATTTGCCTTTGTGTAGATAATATGTTAATCCTTGGTATGACCAAAGTCAAGTTGATAAAACTAAGGAATTCTTGTCATCTAAGTTTGCTATGAAATACATGGGGGAGGCTGAAGTGATCTTTGGTATAAAGATCAAGCATGGGAACAATAGTATTTCAATTTCTCAGTCTCATTAAATTAAGAAGATTTGAAAGAAATATAACTTCAAAGATTGTTCTCCTGTACGCACTCCTATAGATCCTAATCTTAAGCTTCTACCTAATAAAGGTATTGCAGTGTCTCAACTTGAATACTCAAAAGCTATTGGAAGTCTTATGTATCCCATGATTAGCACTAGGCCTAATATAGCTTATGCTGTTGGAAAGCTTAGTAGACTTACTAATATTCCTAGTTCACACCACTTGCAAGCTATCAATCGAGTGTTTAAGTACTTGAAAGGAATCATTAATTATAGTTTAACTTATTCTGGATTTCCTTCTTTTATGGAGGTTATTCTGATGCAAGTTGGATTACCAATATGGAAGATCATTCTTCCACAAGTGGATAGACATTCCTACTGGGAGAGGTGCCATATCTTGGCCATCAAAGAAACAAACATACATCACTAACTCAATAATGTAATCTAAGTTTGTAGCATTAGCAGCAGCTTATAAGGCTAAGAAAATTGATTTATGAAATCCTATTGTAGCCTAAACTAATATCACCTATATCTATCAATGTGATAGTGAAGCAACTTTGGCTAAGGCTTATAGTTAAGTGTATAATGTCAAGTCTAGACATTTAGGTGCTAGACATAGCATGATTCGTGAGCTCATCATGCATGGTGTGATATCTGTGAAATTTGTGAGAACTCAATATAATTTAGATGATCATCTAACCAAAGGTTTAAATATAGATCTTGTGCACAAGATCTCTATTTAACCTATTAGGTAGATGATCTGCTAAATTATGTTGAGTTCTCATAAATTCCATAGATATCACCTATATCTATCAGATGTGATAGTGAAGCAACTTTGGCTAAGGCTTATAGTCAAGTGTATAATGGCAAGTCTAGACACTTAGGTGTTAGACATTGCATGATTTGTGAGCTCATCATCCATGGTGTAATATCTGTGGAATTTGTGAGAACTCAACATAATTTAGCAGATCATCTAACCAAAGTATTAATATAGATCTTGTGCACAAGATCTATATTTAACCCTTTTGTGGGATTGGTGAAGGAAGGTCAATGCAACAGTTCCACAAGATGGAGAGTTATGAAACTCTTAACAGATCAAATAGGGAACTGGTTAGATGATACAAAGAACACAAGTAAAGAACAAGAAAAAAAACACTCAAATATGGTTTTCAAGAATGATGTATATTGCTCTCAAGTTCTTATAAGTGTTACAAAGCATATCCTAAGATAAAAGTACTTGAGACACTTTATACTACATCATACAGCTGGCATACTTTGAAGGCTAGCTGGAAATACTAATCTAGACAACAAGATCAATGTAGAGTCAAAAGGTAGATTGCCTTTTGACTAGTGACTATGACATGCCATAGCTCACATCCTAATATATTACAAAAAGGATAAAAGTACATAGTTGGAAAGTTACAGACAAAAGACCTTAATCTACAGTTGACAAAAGTATGGACTTTTCACCAACTCATATAAGTCGGTGAGTCTTCAGAATGGCAGCGGAAAGTGGTTCAGCTTTCATCAAAAGGTGATTCAGAGAAAGCATGTCTTCTCTGTCTTCGAAAGAAATCAGTCTTTGGCTTCGGAAGACTTTGTCCTTGAAGCTTCGAAAGACTTCATCTTTGGCTTTGGAAGATATGGTCCTTTGGCTTCGGAATAATTGACACTTAGCATAATTCACTGAGTTGTATCAAGTCTTCCGAAGTAACTTCCATGTGCTTTAGTTCTGCATGCTGAGAGTTCTTGTATGTCTTTGGTTGCATCAGCCTCTCAGTGTATTCCTTACACCTTTGGTTAGATGATCTGTTAAATTATGTTGAGTTCTCACAAATTCCACAGATATCATCTATATCTATCAGATGTGATAATGAAGCAACTTTGGCTAAGGTTTATAGCCAAATGTATAATGGCAAGTCTAGACACTTAGGTGTTAGACATAGCATGATTCGTGAGCTAATCATGCATGTTGTGATATTTGTGGAATTTGTGAGAACTCAACATAATTAGCAGATCATCTAACCAAAGGGTTATATATAGATCTTGTGCACAAGTTGGCTTTGGGATGGGATTGAAATCCACCTAAAATCTCTTATGTTAAGATACCCAATTCCCATCTAGTATACCACTAGATGCTGAATTCAATATGAAATGCTTAACATCTAGGGATTGGAACACATTAGTAGTAACATTCCAAGGTATGTGTTCAGACCTCCAAGTTGAGGAGTTGAAGTCTAACTTCTTGATAGTTCTTTTGAAAAATTGCATATGCAGGTGCAAGAGCAAAAGAGCTACCTATATGACATGAAGTTTAGCTACTTCAAGCAGCTAGACTTGGCTTTGATATGCTTATGAAGGATAAGAACACAACGGTAGTAAAATATAGTGTCAAGTAAGAATATATA
Source organism: Flaveria sonorensis (assembly GCA_025506505.1). Taxonomy (NCBI): domain Eukaryota; kingdom Viridiplantae; phylum Streptophyta; class Magnoliopsida; order Asterales; family Asteraceae; genus Flaveria; species Flaveria sonorensis. Next base: position 1,444,026 of record CM046440.1, on the reverse strand, counting down.
AGTATGTAAACTTTTATGTATATTATCTCCATCTATTCACTATGAATAGCAAAGGGTTCAATTATTAGTGATACCCTGATATTCGAATATTTGGAATGTTAAATATACTAAGATGAAATTCAATCATCATGATATTTTATTTATGCATAAGTTTGTAGTTTGTGTGAGTTTGTTTTAGTTAATCAAAGATTGCGCTAAAATGGCGGAGGAATGTTAGATATTTAGTATAATTGTATTAACTAATCACCAATATGATCATAATATCCATCAAACAAGGTAAGAGGTGTGGAGTGCACACATATTTGAGTTTATTATGATCTTTGATATTGAAAACCTTCTTAGGGGCGTAACCCCTAAGTAACGGAGGTTCCAAGGGGGCAACCCTTGGTGGGGTTCAAGGGGTAGAGCCCCTGGTTGGAGTTCAAAACACACATTAATTTCTTCTTCTGGTTCAAAAACACACACAAAAATACATACTTTGATCTTGATCAACATTTGAGTTGTATCGGATTGAGATATTCGGGTGAACCACCGAAAATTTCTATCTGAAAGTGTTCACACGACTCTCAATTATCAAGGCTTTGATGTTTCTAAAAACTTTATTACGCCACTAGACGACCAACCTAGCGACCTTATATGTTTTAAATACTAACAACTTGTGTTTAAAAAATGGTTCATCTTTTCTTTTTATAAAATGGTATGATTTCCATAGCAACAAAGTCATTGAGGGGCCGTTCAAAAAACAAGACATTGAGGGCCATCACCTTTGATAATTGAAGCAACTTTACCTTTAATAATTGAAGCAACTTTTATGATATCTTTTAGATCATACTATATTGCTTTATGGTAGAATTATATTAACAGCATCATCTTTGAGGGGTCACACATTCAATTGTGCGGTACCTTTTATAAATATGACAGCCAGCTAGCTATATACCATCTTATCGTATCTCGCATATCCACCTTTTGTTAACGGCAAGCAGAACTTAAGCAAATATTAAACTTTTAAATAGGTCTCTAAGCTTAAGGTTCTAATATAGTAAATTTCATATTATTTTAATGATGATATTAAATAATTACAATAGTTGTTGTTGTGGTAGTTATTATATTTATATTTATATTTATTTTTATTTTTATTTGTATTATCGTTATTATTATCGTTATCGTGACCGTTACCGTTATCGTTATCGTTATCGTTATCGTTGTTTTTTTTATTGTTAATAACAATAACAATAACAATAATCAATAATCAATAATAATAATAATAATAATAATAATAATAATAATAATAAATAATAATAATAATAATAATAATAATAATAATAAATAATAATAATAATAATAATAATAATAATAATAAATAATATAATAATAATAGTAATAATAATAATAATAATATAATAATAATAATAATAATAATAATAATAATAAATGTAATATATTTTATATGTGTGCACGTGTGCATGAAACTTCAAAATGAAGTTATATGTGTGTGGGTATATTAAAACGCACAATTCATAAAACTTATTACCTTTAGACATTGAATGTCGGCAAACAAACGATATATTATATTTTCAAGTTGGTTAAAACGAAAATGAAAGGTCTATATACACACAAATATTAAACAAACGAATTGATAGTTGTACAAGTAGGTTCGGTTACAAAGTATAATTCGTGCTACCTAGTAGAAGATTGATGATTTGAAAGGTAAGCCTTCATCTAAAATATAGGTTTAGGATTAGGGAAGGGTCGGGCGAGAAACCCGAGTGGTCAGGTTAATAACCTAAAGGGTGTATGGGTTGGTTACTCGGGAGATACGGGTTGGTTACCGTAGGGTTAGGTGAATCACTCTTTAGATATAAGAGTTGGACACCCGGTAAGTGATGGGTTGAGTTCCCGAATGTGGAGTAGAGCGGAAACCCTAGGGGATGGGTCTAAGACTCAATACCAACTTAGAATAATTTACACTGAACTAATATAAAATAAAATAATTTGATAGGATACATGATTGTATAATAAAATAAAATTTAAGAAGATGTGTGTAATATATGTGAGTGTTACATACCCCCTGAAAGTATATGAATTTTGTATGTTTTGTTTAAATAAATGTTAAATGATTTTGTATCACCCGAATGTGAAGTGATGGTCGCATGGATGTGGTGTGGTACCAAGTCACCTGTGTGTGGGATGACAAGTCACCTGGATGTGGGGTGACAATGAATTATACGAATAAATCACATAGATGTGGTGTGATTTCAAATCACCTGGATATGGGGTGGCAAGTCACATGAATGTGGGGTGACAAAGTCACTTGGATGTGGAGTGACAGACAAGTGATGTATGAAGTTGTTAGTGTGAACTCACTTAGCGAAAACTAATTTGTGTTATACATAAACTTTTAGGTTATGTCTTAAACTGGAAGGCTAGAATGGATCAAGTTTTAAAGAAAGTGGATCGAACACACAACTATGTAATATATTATAAATACTTTTAAATTAAAAATATGATAGTCTATCAAAATAAATTAAAGAAAAATCTTTTGAGATCTTGGTTTTCTGCTCGTAAGCTCTGATAAATTTTGATAATAATTGGTAATTAAAATACGGGTGTTACAAGTTGGTATTAGAGCATATGGTTTGAGGGATTTGGGTATAAAGAGGAATATTTCAACTCAAACTATAGTGCTTTTGGTACTGATGAACCAAGGACAGTGAGAGTCCAATGGGTTGACTTGAAAGTATGATTTTAGTACGGTGAGTGTGATCGAATATTGATACGTGTCCTAAAATTCATTACCTAAGATGTGGCATGATAATTATGAGATACATTTGTATAGTATGTGTAAAATTACACATGGCCAGTGTAATAGTGTACATACGGGTACTAGTGCGTTCTTAAAATTATCATACTCATGTCAAAAGGTGTGAAAAGTGAGTAAGGTTGAAATACGATTTATGCATGTGTTAGCATATAAGAGAAATTGTTGATAATATAGTATGCCTAAAATAGGATTAACTCTAGTAGTGCTTGAAAAAGATTTAGAGTCACATCATCCTAATAGAAATACTATACCTTTATAAACATAGAATGACTAAAAATAGAGAGGAGAACAATATTAATAGTCATCATGATGAAAATGATGATCGTAATGTAGAGTCTCATACTTTTTGGGATGATGAGGCTAGCGTTGTTACCGAGAAGACATGCCAGCAAATCGGGATGAATATAGCAAAGGCTCTCCAAAACATTATTCCATTCTCTGTGGAACATATGGAGAATGCTATTGATAGCGCCTTTGAAATAAAAATGATGAAACCTGAGTCTAGACAACCAGACCCAGTGAATGGGGATAAAGAAAAAGAAGTGGTCAAGGAAATAGAGAGACCATATTATTCATTCAAATGATTTTTAGCTTGTAAGCTAAAAGTGTTTCTAGGAGAGATGGATCCATTGATTATTCAAAGATGGATCATAGATATTAAGGAAGTGTTACAAACAAGTCACTGTCATTCTACGAAGGTGATATTTACAGCTAGCCAAATGAAGGAACGAGCAAAGCACTAGTGGGATGTATAAAGACAGGAATTGGGCAAAGAAGGTGTCAGGAAAATAACATGGGAAGAGTTCAAGACACTATTATTGAACAAGTTTTTCCCTCAAACTCTAATTAATCAAATTATAGGAGAATTTCTATATCTTCGTCAGACTGATGATCTATCAAAAAATCACTTGCATTTACTTTGATAAGGCACACTTCTGTCCTGATTTGTTGAGGATAGAAAGAATATGGATCAATCGACCATACCATGTTAAGGGATGCTTTTCAAGAATTCATTTCTCCTTTCAAATACACAACATTGCAAGAGATGATAATTATGCAAGGGAACTAGAAATTAAATTAAAAAACAAATTATAGGGTTGAAACGAGAAAAACTGATATAGTTGACAGCTCGAGTAAGAAGATGAAATTTGGTGAATCACCTAGGAAGAGTACTTTTAACCTCAATATCGAACTTGTGGAAATTATGGACGAAATCATCATGTTGAATACTGAGCAGTGCCAATGTTTTGATTCAAATATGGCCAAAAAGGACACTTAGGTAGCCATTACGCAAGTGTAACATAAGGGTATGTTACAATTGTTATAACCTGGACCCCTTAGAGCTGAATGTCCAGAGCTTAGAAAGTCAAGGATGGTGTGGAAGCTTACAACAGAACAAGGAATGCAAGGAAGAGAGAGAGAGACACCAAAGCTACTTGGGAGAGCGTTCCAATAACTATAAAGGAGGCTAAGAATACACCTTATGTGTGACACATACGTTCTCAGACAATTTCATTCTCGCGTATGTTCAGTTTTGACTCAGGAGCTAGCAGATCTTCTATGTCTATTAAATTTACGCACCACATACCCGATGTTACAGAGAAACTCTCTGTGCCTTGGAAGTAGAATACTAAGAAAATTATGGTATCTGAGGTATTCAGAAATTGTAAGTTAGAAATTAATTACGAGGATATGATGTCGATATTATACCCATGCAATTGGGAGATTTTGATGTCGTGATTAGAATGGATTGGATGTCATGATACGAAGCTCATATCATATTTAATCGCAAGATGATTCAACTTGTTTCACCAACTAGAGACAAATATACATTCAAGGCGAGAAGAATAGCAATGCTATAATATGATCTATTGTTAATGCCATAAATTACATAAACCATGGATACAAGGCATTTCTTGCCTATGAGGTAGATACTTAACCATGCCATAAGTTACATAAGCCATGGATACAAGGCATTTCTTGCCTTGTGGTAGATGCTACAAGGAAATAGAAAGACACTAGGATATCCTAGTCGTTAGGGATTTCCTAGATGTATTTCTAGAAGATTCGAAAAATATTTCACTAAAGAGGGAAGTGGAATTTCATATTGAGTTAGTACCCCAGAGCTAAGCGAATTGTCAAGCTCCATATCGATTGGCTCCATCGGAGATCTAAGAATTAATGAAACAACTACAAGAGCTTCTACACAAGGGTTTATACGCCCAAGTACCTCACCCTAGGGTGCTCCTGTATTGTTTATCAAGAAGATAGATGGTAGCATAAGAATGTTTATAGATTACCGGAAGTCAAACAAGGTGACAATCAAGAATAGATTTCTCTCTCTTTAGTTACAAAATTACAAAAAAATAATTGACTTTTTTTACAGAACATTTTTTAACTAAAATACTCTAAAACAAAAATATAAATATATTTAATTTATTTAGTTTTTATGCATCTTTCAGTTTTTCCTGAGATTTAATATTTTAACGTATTCTATTTTTATTTATTTACATTTTAATTTTATTTAAATTTTATTGTTTTTATTTTAACCTTTATTAATTAATTTATTTATTACTAGTTCACAGAACACAAAGCTTACTAGATATCTAAAATAAAAGCAGTTAAATAAATTAAATTATATGTTCATAATAAATCTTTGACAAATACCACTTTAAGTTTTTTTTTAAAAAAATCTCTGTACAATTGTGTGCATGTAAAAACCAATATACTTTATGTTTTGTTTTATAAAATCCCTTAATAATTTTTGCACATATAATGCTAAACATAATTTCTGTTTTTTCACGTAAAAACCCCTCAATAATTATTTATGTATTAAAGTCACTTCACTTCTTAAATTCGAGCAGATTCTGAAAAATAAAAATAAAACATCTTTCGTAGTTTTTTTTGGTTTTTGTGCGACCTTTTTATTTATGTGGCTTGTTAAATTTATGCAAGCTCGAGCTTGGCTTGTTTAACTTACGAGTGCAAGAGCTCGAGCTTGGCTCATTACAAACTCTATTATTAAAACTATTTCGACCTTTAGCTTAGAATGGAGCTCGAAACGGGTCGAGTTCAAGCTCCCATAACTTCACGATCCAAACTTAAGATCCCCTAAGTCCCTTAAGGAAAAAATGCATGCAAAAGATATTTTAACTTCTTTTTAAAATTTGCTTGAATTTAAAATATGAAGTGCTTTAATGTGTACATAATGTTGATGAATTTTTATGTGTAAAATAGAACTATGTTAGTTATGTGCAAAAATTGTTGATGCGATAAAACAGAAAGTATATTAGTTCTTTATAAGATAAAATTGTACAGAGACTTCTGTGTAAAAAAAACTGAATGTATGTTAATTTTTTTGGTATTTGCCCAAAATCTTTCAAACATATGCATTAAACTTTCGTTGTGATGCGCAAATATCAATCATTAATCTAATAAAACTTGACAATAGTTTCTTGCAAGTTTAAACATAATTTAATTCAAAAGTGAAACCACGTAATATACCCTCATCGTTAAACGTCCCATATATATATATATAATATATATATATATATATAATATATTATATATATATATATATATTATATATATATATATATAATATATATATATATTATATTGCAGCACGTCTATATTATATAAATATATAATACATTTTGTTATTCCAACAACATATACACTTACATTTTAATAATAAAGTTGTGAATGAAATCATTTTTTAAACATATGTTTCAAGACCCCTTTCATCCTTTTATTGTTTTTCTTTGAAATTTATAGCTATTCTGAGATTCTAAGATCGATCGACCGTAGACTAATACCAAAGGTCAAGAGCACTTCTCAGTTAATTACTTAGTTTAAGAGAAAATTGTATAATGGTCTATGTGGTTAAATAAAATTTTATGTTTGATCCCCAAACTTTAAAAACTATAAATTAATTCATTCATTTTTTATGCATTTCATAAATTTTGAACTAACTTTTGATTTAAGTTTAGGACTAAAAATGCAATATACACATAAAGTTTGAACTAATAATCATTAAAATGGAGAACCAAATTTGCAAATACCACACAAAAGTTTGGATTAACTTTTTACCTACTGGATTAATTTCCTCTTGTTTTTATGTGTATATATATATATATATTGAATTTCATTGTTTGCAATTATAAACATATATAATGCTCAACTATGATCTTCAATCGATAGATGTTTCATTGCTTGATACCCACTGATGATCACTTTTTTTTGTCGGGCTGATGAGCCATGTTTGGATTCATTTGGCAAGCATGTGCTCCATTGCAATGAGCTACGTGGGTTTAAATACAAGTATGATTTAGTTAGGGATGTATAATGTGATTTTCTCAAACGGGTAGGAATTTCTACTAAAAATAGGCCCTCTAAATTTCCGTTTGAAGGAAGCTCTACTCTACGGCCAGCTGATATCCTTTTGTTTGGGTGGCCAGGAGGAAAACACTTTGTGTGGATATTACAGGCATGTCCCCTCTTATTGTGCTTAGAGACAATAGTTTTGTTGTGGGCCAGACTATGATGAAGGCGGAATCAAGCAGAGTTGCTAAACACGAGAAAGCTTGATTGGAGATCAATACGTTTTTATCACTTCTGCATTTGATATGTTTGATTTTCTCGCCCCACAAGTTGTGGCCTTTTTGAACATGGTTCAACGAATTATGACCATTAATTTATCAACCTCTATGTCTTAAAGTTTTTGTATTAGGACGTTTGTTTTGCTATCCAAAAAGGATCATGACACAACTTTTTACCCGTTTATCTGTTACTCTACAGTAATCGTTTGTTTTATAAGAAATGAGAATATCTTTCTTTTAAAAAAATAAAAAATATAGAGATTAAAATATGTGATACGCATGTTCCCTGCCTTTCCACAATTATAAAACGCACCATGCTAACCTTTTTAATTTTTAAATTCCAAGTATGTCATAAGAGACTTTGAAGAAATTCTCAAGTAAAAGCAAAGGTATGTATTTCTTAATTAACTAATCAATCCATTTTATGTATTTATTCATTTAATTACACGATTCTTCATCGCTTAATTCTTCTGCTCCTTCAATTCATTCATGCTTGTTTGTCTGTTTGCATTCCAAACAAACCTAGATGATGATGAATCCAGACTCGATCATGTAAAATATTAATTATTTACATGAATTTGCGGTAGTATAAATAAGAACAAGTGTATGTCTTTCATTGTATCCCAGGCATATATAACTAATCTTGTAGCCTTTATTAATCTCGTATGTTAATAAAACACTGCATTGGTTTTGTGTCGTGTTGCTCGGTTTGCATTTTGTTTGGTGCATATTATTACTGTGTGTATTACACGGTGATGATTATTTATTAAATTTTTTTTATTCTATATAGAAGGTTCTAGCTTATTTTCCTATGAAAAAGCTAAGCTATTTTTAAAAGTTTTTAGCTCTCACACAGTCGAGAAGTGCAATAGTTTCGCAACCGGTCCGTTATACCTATTTTAGCCTTCTAGAATTAAGTGGCCGGTTCTGGCGGCCAGCTGGGGTCCGACCGGTTGAACGGTGATGGCAATCCGACCGGATCCAGCCTTGTAGTTTGGTTTCTCCGTCGTCTGCATCCCTTAGAGAAGTGAAATGGAACTTTTGTGGTGAAGGGTCAGAGATAAAAGAAATTGTGAAGGATGAGTATTACCTACTTTATGGCAGTAGAAATGCAATCGATGACACCTGTATTTACAAACTTATACTTTAAAAATCAAAGTGGGTGGCCAATCAAATTGAGCCACACGACTTTGGTTGTATACATACTAGATGAATGAATTTAATATACATTATGTGATCTTGTTTCAGTGGTAAAAAACTTCATGTCTTTAGGCTTTAGCTATGTAACCTATTTTTTTTGTTTTATTTCTTTTTTTTTGTTTGATTATTTTGCTTTTGTAATATTGTTTTTACAGATCATTTTATTTTCTTTGTTACTGATTTAATTTATCAATGTTAAAGATTCGTTTCTCTATTAGTTTTTTTTTTAATGGTTTAGATTTTTTGATATTTCAATGTTAGTTACTATGTACGCATTGGTATAAATTCGACTCCTTCTACGTTTTGACGTAAATTTTGTTCGGAAACGAGTCGGGTCAAATATAAAACGCTTCTGTGCTTATTTTTATGTACGTTATGAGATGACCTACGTTTCGATGTTTGTCTAATTTTTTACTTAAATTTTGTTCAAAATTGAATCGGTCAAATATAAACGTTTCCATGCTTATTTTATATACATTGTGACATGGTTTACGTTTCGACGTTCGTCTAAGTTTTGACGTAAATTTGTTCGGAACTGAATCTTGACATTTATAAAGTGTTTACGTGTTTATTTTTATGTACGCTTTGAGTTGGTCTATGTTTCAATATAAGTTTTCTTTGGAAATGAGTCGAGTCAAATATCGTACGTTTTTCATTTGACGATATAAATCTGTGTTACTCTATGTTTTGATGTAAATTTAGTTTGAAAACGAGTTGGGTGATTGTAATTTATATTTAATCATTCCGCGTAAGACGCCGCTGCAACGCGCCGCGTGATGAAAATCTCGTTCAATATAAGTACAGCTTTAAACAGGATTAAAGTTGTTAGACAAATATCATCGAATATTCTTTAATAGTAAAAAATGTATTAAATTGCTAATATCTAATACTTTTTAACTTTTACCTAATTTTTATATTAAATAATATATAATTTATCTTGTCAACTAGTGAAGCGATAAGAACACAGATTCCCTGTACGGTTCAGTTTTAAAAACATTGATTAATTGTCACGTGTAAATATATGGTAACTTCTTGAACGCACTTGAATTCTTGTGAATCACAACTAAAAACAATTTTTGAAGTAAATAACTTAATATCATTTATAGTTTTTAAATAACATAATTTTTTTAATAGCATGTGAAACTACCTTCAATACCAGAGTAAGTCTTCTTGGTCGTGATTTCAAACGTTCATACTGATTTTGACGTTACAGACCGGATTTATCCAAAAACACTATCGAAGAAACTCATCAATATGAGAAAAAGACCTTATGTTAGGTTTTGAACCGAAAAATAAAAGATCTCAAACTCTAACCATCACCCCTTCTATTATCTACTACTCTTAATTAGCTTATGTGATATATAGAAAGAAACAAATTGATTATGTTATTGATGATAAAAAAGCATCTTTAACTTATATCTAATAATACTATAATAGAGTAGCCTTATTTTACTTTTTGGTAGGATGTCATGTTGTATGATGTCTTTTTAAAGTTTTTTTAGGTTTTATAAACTTGTTAAGAACCTTTAAGCTTTGGGTTTTGTATCAATTGAGTTCGATTACTATTTAATAAAAGCTACTCAAATAAATTTGTATACCCAATCACTAACTATCAAATAGTTTGTAGTCTAATGATATCAAAATATATGAAATGATAACCATTTCAAGTGGAAAGGGTTTTACTAGAAAACAATATAGTTTAAAAGTACATTAAAGGCCATGTGCGAGTCTGATATTAAAAAAGTTTCAATGTATCAACTATAATTGTTAAATATTATTCAACCCAAACGAAAATAATTACACCAATAAAAAGTACCCAGCAAACAAAAATACACTCAACACTATAATCAGAACCAAATCAAGATTAACAACCTGGGTTAAAGACAACAACCCTAAAAGATAAACGAAGAAGATGATTTTAGGCTAGACAGAATAGGGACAAGCTTTTGAAGAGATCTGGTTTTTGACATGAGACAAGAGAGAAAATCCTAGAAATTGTAGAAGATGAAGACCATCACAAAGGATGTGCCCAAAGATGAATAGATGAAAAACCCATATGTTCATCCCATGGCGGTTCCATATTGTGGTACTATGGTAAGGATGGTTTTTGTGAGTTAGGGTTTATTGTGTAAATAAATAAAATGGTTTAATAATTAATAATAATATAGTATTTTAATTATAAATTTTTTATCTAAGGGTATTTTTTAAAAAATATTTAATAGAAAAGTTAACCCGCATGCAACTTAAAAACCAAACCTGTTATGTTTATGTATATTTTGAGAATGATCTTATAGTTTTTGAAACCTGAAAACCAAAACCACAATTTATACATAGCACAGGGACCATCCGTGTAATTACTCATTTTTTAATACCTTTGCTAATGACCTTATACTAATATTAGACATAACTAACCAACAATAACCCTAATTACCCATGATTAACCAATATTAACTTGATTTGACAAACTAGATTAGAAACTCATGTATTACACGGATTGATTAAAGAATAATAAATAAAATTTACTAATTATTATTTAAGAATCATAAACTAATTTTATAAGATAAGATATGATTGAAAATACGTATAAGTAAACATTTAAGTAATAAAGTAATAATATTGAAATTGAAAAAATAGTTATAATATAATGGAACTAAAGTGTGAGTCTGATTAAAGAAAATTAGTACCAAATATTAAAACAAATAAAGCCAAACAATATGACTTGTTCAAATTAAAATTATAATAACATAATAGTTTCAAATTACTCTTTAATAATAACCTTCTTATGAAATTAGATACCCGTGTGTATTATAAACTTATTTTATAATACTATTTACTACTAAATAATAAAACGTTAAGTGTCATAATTTTATTAATTATATTAGCAAGACTTAATTTCATTAAGTTACATAGCGTTATTCGAATATAACTATATAATTTAATAAACATAACAGTTACGAATTATTGCACTTTAAAATCTTTTTTTTAAGAATTTAGATACCAATGTGTATTATAAACTTATTTTTTAATACTATTTACTAGAAAATAATATAAAATTTTGTCAAAATTTCATTAAATCACATAGTGCTATTCCAATAGCCCACCTGAGTAATTTTAAAATATGTTTTCATGAATAATTTGACTCACAACTTTATTATTGCAAATAAACATATATTTTTGTTGCAGTAACAGAAACAATTATATAATTATGAATGTTCTAGAGAAAAAATATAAATTTGAACATTATATGTAGCTTTTGAGTTAATTAACTATTTAGGTTTTGAGTTAATTAAGTTTATACAATGTAAAAAATCACTTGTCTATTAGACTAAAGATGTACATCCGCACGTTGTTGCCAGAGATTTATACATATGTTTAAGATATTGTTTACAGTAATATAATTAAGTTTAATTAGTCGCTTCTATTTTATACATCCGGTTAGTAAACGCGTCAACCTGATCCATTGCTCTTCTATTATAAATATAAATAATTTAACTAATAATATGCAAAAGTTTAAAATAATTTATATTAAAATGGATGGTAACTAAATATTTTAAATAGTATTTAGAGACTTAATATTTTTATAAATCATTTTAAAATATAATGTAAAATTACTAAGTCATAGAAAAAACTAAAATTACTAATTATGCGGTTGATTTTGTTTCAACCCCTAATTTTATGATCCAGTTGATTTCGGTCTGTAATACGGTGGCTATTATTGTGACAATGTCGGTCGTAAATTTTCTTATTCTTCTTTCGTATTCCACCGGTCCATAGACGAGTCCGCAATTGATCACTAATCACATTGTTTGTCATTTAATTTCATAGTTTAAACCATCTCAAAAATATCAGCACTTACGTACCTTAGAATTTTTTTTAAAGGTTGTTTTTACACCGATTGTCCATTATGATCATAAGGAATTTCCCTATGAAGCAAAAAAAATATTCTTAGCGGACCGTTGGTGGTCCATTGTCGGAATCTTGTTCGGTCATTGCCTAAACTATATTCTTCAATTCCTTATATAATCATTTTTCTTATATATTAACACTGAAATTAATACAAACTTATAACTAATATTTCCACAAATATTTTTAGTGAAACAAAACAAAATGCAAAAGTCATCTACAATCTATAATATAACTTTATTTTTTTCGATAAAATTTTACACGTAATACAGAAATATCTAAACATCAGTACACACATAAACTAATATATTCACTTGAATGATGATGATGAAATTGTTAGAATCACTTAGTCTCCCCTCATGTTCATTTGATTAGGGTTGGGCAATACTTATGCAAGCAGTATAAGTGTGAAGTTTGTACGCATGTTTGATAAACATAATACATTCTTATTTATTATATTGTTTAGTTTGTGAATATTCTGCAAACCAGTGCTGTTCTTATGACTTCAGTTTAATTTAAAATACACCTGAGTTTGTTAACAATTTTCATTATTTTGTTGATATGTTTACATGATTTGTAGGTCTCAGGAAAATGGATCAGATTGTATCTCAAATCGTTGCTCCTTTTGTGAATATTGCGACCCATTTGATCAAAACACACGTAGGATATGCCACTTGCTCCGCAAAACATGTTAACAACATGAGAAACAAAATGAAGGTCTTGGAGGATGCAAGCCTCGATGTGAAAAAGCACATGGACACAAACAAAATAAACGATAAAGAGATACCTACTGGTGTACCTGGTTGGTTGAATGATGTTGAAGACGTCAAGAGAAAAGTTGAAAGCATTTCAAGTTATGGCGTTGGTTGTTTGAACATGAAAATGAGGTACCGAGCTGGAAGAAACGCTTTTAAGGCTACAGAAACAATCAAAGAACTTATTACAAAAAATTACGAGTTTACTTGGACTGATGCCCCAATACCTACAGGAAGAGTCAATCCTCAACCCGTATCATCCACTGCTTCTACACCAGTATCATCGTCATCACGTGGGGATGGGTTCAAGTCAAGAGACATGCCATTCAACGATGCATCGAAGTTCCTTCAACAAGACGACGACAAGAGTCAAGTGATAGCTTTGTGCGGAATGGGTGGTGTTGGTAAAACCACCATGATGGAACAACTCAAAGATGATAAAAATGTCAAGATGAGGTTTCATTACATTGTGAAGGTAGCTATTGGGAGTGATCCCAACATGGAGTCTATTCAGAAAGATATAGCACTATGCCTAGGAGGCGAAGCTTTACGCGAAGGGACTATAACAGCAAGGGGAGATGGTCTTTGTAGAAGATTTAAAAAATATTAGACGATGATAGAAAAAAAATTCTAGTTATACTGGATGATGTGTGGGAGAAGGTTAAACTCCAAGATATTGGACTAACAAGTCCCTTGCCAAAAGGTGTCAAGTTATTGCTCACATCCAGGTTTTCTAATATCTGTCAAGAAATTGCAGTTGATGCTTGTTCGGCTCTTCATGAAGTTAAAGTCGATGTATTAACGGAGGTGGAAGCAAACAATTTCTTTTCTCGAATCACACAAGTTTCAGAAGAAAATGATCATGAGAAGTATCTAATAGGTTGTGATATTGTCAAGAAATGCAGTTTTTTGCCACTTGCCATCAAACTCATTGCATCAACCCTTAAATCTAAAGAAGCTTATGTATGGAGAAGCGCCCTTAACCGCTTGAATAATAATGATGATATTAATAAAGTGCAAGAAGTTATCAAAATAAGCTATGAGCATATAAAAAGATGAGGAAAAAAATATTTTTCTACATTGTGGCTTGTTTCCTGAGGATTATGATATTCCAATAGAGGATCTGACAAGACACGCATGGAGCCTAAAGCTGTTAAGAAATGTTTCTAGTTTGAGAGAGGCTAGAGACCGGGTAAATACGTGTGTGAGCAATCTCATAGATGCAAATTTGTTGATGAGGAGTAATTATGTTGAGCATGTCAAAATGCACGATCTTGTGCTTGCTTTTGTGTTAGCAAGAGTTTCTGAAGGTGACCATGCTTGGGTTATTAAGCATGGCGATGTGTCCAAGTTGGGTAGAGATGAAACATGTAAAAGAATTTCATTTACATGTCGGGGTCTGTCTGAGTTTCCTACAGACATCAAGTATCCAAACGTATCTCTTTTACAGCTTATGGATGGGGAAATGTCGCTCACCTTTCCGGTAGATTTTTATGCAAATATGGAAAAACTTCAAGTCATAGCATATTATCAAATACAATATCCATGGCTTCCAAGATCATTCCAATGCTCTACCAACCTTATATCCTTGTGTCTCCATGGATGCAAATTGTTGTTTGATTACTCCTTTGTTGGAGATCTTGTGAATTTGGAAGTGCTGAGCTTTGCTTATTGTGGCATCCGTAAGTTACCGTCTACATTAGGGAATCTGAGAAAGCTAAAACTACTGGATTTGACTGCATGTGCAGACCTTCATATTGAGGATGGTATCTTTAAAATTTTAAAAAGTCTTGAAGAATATGGCCGTATCTTCCATTTATGAGCAGGCTATTAGGTTCACAGATGCCAATTTGGAAGAACTGAAGATGCTTTCAAGCAAACTTTGTGCATTAGAGGTTGAGTTCGCTGAGAAGAAGACCCCGCTGAAAAATTTTTCATTTACTCAACTTTATAAGTTCAAGATAGCTATGGGTTGTCTGTTGAAAGAATACATGTATAGTAACAAAAGCTCGTTCAAAAATACATTGAAGCTTGTGACTGACAGCAAGAACGACCTTCATGAATGCAAGATTAATGAGTTGTTCAAGAAAACAGAAATACTTTATTTACGAGTGACGGATATGATTGGTCTTGAAGATATTGTTTCAATCCATCCTGATGATCAACATCCGTTTTGTTATTTACAAGACCTTAAGGTGTATGGCTGTGTAGAACTGAAATACCTCTGCGCAATGTCTATGGCTAGTAGTTTGAGGAAACTAGAACGCCTCACTGTTTCATCATGCTCTGCTTTAGAAGCACTCATTGGTAGTGATGGAAGGGAGATTAATTGTGTGGATGCAGAGATCATTAAATTTGATAAACTAAAGTTTTTGTGTTTGAAAAAGCTACCAAAGCTGGTATGTTTGTTCATTGTTGACAATGTAGTTGAGTTACCCCAACTAGTTGAATTGGAAGTCGACGAGCTTCCCAACTTCACTAGCATTTATCCTGACAGGAACAATATTTCTGCACTCCTGAACAGTCAGGTATATATTGTGAGTTTTATCTGAATATGAATTAATAGACATGTAACTAACAAGATCATATGTTTTGTTATTTTGTTTATAGAAGTGCTGTAATATATTAATTTGATGTATAATTTGCAGGTTAGAACTTCAGGGTTGAAGAAACTGAGGGTTACATCTATGGAGAAGTTGAAGCAAATATGGACATGTAATAGTATAGAGGAGAAGGAGGAAGTGAATAATATTTACATGTTGAAAGAGATTGAAGTGGAGGGATGTGATAGTCTTGTGAATCTATTTCCAACCAATCCAATGCAATTACTGAAACATTTAGAGGAAATTAAAGTTAAAAATGTGGTTCCATTCAAGAGATATTGAACGTAGACTTAGGACATGATAGTGAAATTGAGCAAATTAGTAGCAACTTAAGAAGCATTTTGGTAGAGGGATGTAATAGTCTTGTGAATCTGTTTCCAACCAATCCAATGAGATTACTAAAACATTTAGAAGAGCTTAAAGTTGTAGAATGTAGTTCCATAGAGGAGATATTCAACATAGACTTGGAAAGTGCTGGTATTGAAGTTGCGCAAGTTAGCAAAAACAAGTTGAGAAGCATTCAAGTGTTTAATTCAATGAATCTAAGAGAGGTGTGGAGGATAAAAGGTGGTGAACATAACTCTAATAGTATTTGTGGCTTTGAAGCTGTTGAAAGCATAGAGATTAGAGACTGTTGGAGGTTTAGAAATGTATTCACACCAACCAACACCAAATTTGATTTGAGAGCATTGGCATACATTGACATTTGTCCGTGGGAGCGAGAGGTATGGCTTTCACCAAGCTTTTTTCTTCTCTCTAAGGAAAGCTATTAATTCTTTTATTATTACTTTTCTAAAAACATAAAAAAAATGTATTAGAAATAACTAAAGTGCTTACCAACAACTCATATTATAATCTAGCTTGTTCCTTGTAACAGTTTAAAAAATTAGTTCGTTGAAATTTTCTGGTTTATACATAAATTATATTGTATTGTTGGCTGTAGGATTTTTATGAAGAAATACAATATGAGCAATGCAAGTTTAATCATGATATTTCTACTGTCGCATTCCCATCCAATCTTTATATGGAGACTTTTCATTACCTCCGTACGCTTTGTATGAGGAATTGCTATAATGTGGAAGTGGTGTTTGAGATGGATAGTTCAAGTAGTGGAGAATTGATAAGTACTACAAAGAATCAACAACCACTGCTACTACTACTGCCTAATCTCCAACATTTATTATTAGTTGGTATGAAGAGTTTGAGTCATGTGTGGAAGTGGAATAAATTCTTAATTCTTCAAAACCAATCCTCATTCCGCAACCTCACAACCATATGCTTGAAAAACTGCTATAGGATCAAGTACTTGTTTTCACCTCTAATGGGAAAACTTCTTTCAGGCCTACAAAAAATTGATATAAGCAATTGTTTTGGTATGGAGGAAGTTGTTTCAAACAGGGATGATGAAGGCAAGCTGGAAATGACTACATATACAACAACCAATTTCTTCCCTAGTCTTCATTCTCTCTCTCTCAGAAGCCTGAAAAATCTAAAGAGTATTGGAGGTGGTGGTGTTCATGATCATAAATTCAAGGTATGCGCTCTACATGTTTTTCATATATTTCGGTACTTACATGCTATTTTCTGATTATTTAATATAATAATTTTTAGCTAATTCTCCCGTAATGGACAATACAAGATAGAATAGATTAAGTGATTAATAACTACTTGGTATTTATTAATATGAACTAAATCACAAATTGCACAACTATTTATGAAATAATACATATATATATATATATATATATATATATATATATCAAAAGAACTAATATGTTATTAAACTGCAAACAGCTTATTAATATTTAAAATTAGGATTGCCTATCAATCATTAAAAAATAACATTTTAATGACTATTAAAAGGCTAACAAACTGTCTTAAGATGTTAAGGTGCATTCCAATATTTGGGACTTTTTTAAAATGTCAAAATTACTGTATCTTAATTGCATATGAATTTATTATTACATTGTAACATCTGGACTACATTTTCTAAATCTTTAGAGTCCCAAAACCAAAAAACTTAAAATTGCATTTGCAAATTTTTAAAAAGTCAATCTTAATTAAAACACGTACAGTTTGCGTCACCTAATCACCGAGGTTATTATATATCTTAAAAGTTACTTTAGTCAAGTTATATATAGAATACATTTATGTTAAAATTAATAGATGAAGCAATATAAGTTCTAAAAAGAAAAAAATAATAATAAAACAAGTTGTGGGTTGGAGGGAACATCATGAGTGCATGATGATAGGGCTGTCCTTGAGAATGCTTGAAAAAGTTGGGTCCTATATGCAAGTAGAAAATACAAGCCGTTATAGAATAAAGACAATAACGTGTATGTAAAAACTTTCTTACCTTGGATCCCGCTCTTAATGCCGAAAGAATCACAAGAAGAAGAACAAAATAAAATTTATAATACGATAATAATTATTATACACATAAACAAAACTATTATAACAAAATAATCTAATTTATTTATTTAGATGAATCTTGAGATTCTTCTAGCATTTTTAGAATGAGTTTAGATTGAGTAAATGGTAATGGACTAAACTAATTAAAATATTAATGGACCTTAAGGTTTAATAGGTTATAATTATTAATTGTTATTAGGTTTGTTAATAGGTTTGTTAATGGTATTTGATTTTTTTTAAACTATACATATATAATATTAAAAATTCCGGACCCCTGTGAAGATCAAGCATTGACCGGTCGTCCACCCCACCCGGCTGCCCCCCTCTCAAGGCGCCCTTGATGCATGAGGTGTTATTTTAACAATGCTCTTAGAGGAAAAGAAAAAAAGAATTTATAATAAAAAAACAAATATATATTTTTTAACATTTCCTTATTGTAGCTGCCTTCCTAACATAAACACTGAAATTCAAATCCTCTCCTTACTTAATTTTTTTGTAATTTACTACAGCTTCCTCAAGTCAGTGTTACTTCTTGGTCTTTATGCCAGTGCTCTACACGGGTAGAAATAGTTTCATGTGATGCACTTTCAAGCGTGATTCCATCTTATGCTACAGGACAAACGCAAAATCTTGAAGTGTTGAAAGTACGTTCTTGTGAATCTTTAATACAGGTATTTGAAACTCAATTGATCCATAACAATAGCAGCGATGCTAGTAGTAGTAGTACCAACATTGATGAAGGAAATGGTGGTAATGATACTACAACACCAGCCATAAAAGGACTGGAAAATATTAATGTGGCTCAGTTGTCAAATCTAAAAGAACTCGTAATTGAGTCTTGTGGCCTTTTGCAACATGTATTCACATTTTCCACACTTGATAGCCTAAAGCAACTCGAAGAGTTAACAGTAATAGGATGTGAAGCAATGAAAGTGATTGTGAAGAAAGAAAATGAAGAGCAAAGAAAGGTTATCGTATTTCCTCGTCTAAAGTCCCTTCAACTCATTGCTCTGCCAAACTTAAATGGTTTCTTCTTGGGGTTGAATGAGTTTAAATGGTTGTTACTCGAATCAATTATGATCAGTCACTGCCCACAAATGATGGTGTTCACGCATGGTCAGTCAATGGCTCCAAAGCTCAAGTACATACACACAAGTTTAGGCAAACATAGTGCTGAATATGGCCTTAACTTTCAGGTGACAACAAACTCGCATCAGGTATATCTCCAACTTAGAAGCATGTTATAATAAAAAAGTCATCTCCGTTTAAGGCATTTAACTATTTAACTGTAGGCTTATTTTTTTTGACGGTTAGATGTTACTCTACCTATATTAATCTATTTAGTGTAAACCACAATTGATATTTACCAACCTGTTATAGGCGGAGCTCAAACATTTGATCTTAAAAGAGAGTTTCACCATTCTAGCTCTAAACGGCTTTGGCATCGAACCCAAACGCACCCTAAGCATAGCTTTACGTACGCATGTAGTTTAATCAATGAGAACAAAAATATGAACCGGCATGAACCTTTAGGTAGAGTTGATGATCGTCTAATATTCGTTACTATTTATCTTGATAACTTTTTACTGTTTGATAAAAGATCTATTGGATATTTGTCTATATATTATGTAGGATATATAACGTATGGGCTTTAAGCAATTGTATTGTTGGCATGCGTACTGGTTTTAAAAAGTGTCTCGTGTGTCTTGTGTGAGGCGTTAGAAGCATTGGTCTTAGCGCTTTAATTAGCATGGCTGAAGGCCTGAATTGTCATTATTACAAGAGGCCGTAGCGAAGGTGGTGTTTCGCTTGTTTGATTATAAGTACTGCGGTGTGTGTGTGTTCTTTCTTCCTTCTTTAGTTGATTGTTGAGAGAGAGCGAGCTGAGGGAAAGAGAGTTTTAAGTGAAGGTCTTGAAAGTTAAATTGAGACTTAAAAAACCACCTTTAAACCTGAACTAGACACTTTTCATACATGCAAGAAACATTGTTCTTACAATCTACACGAGCCCGTTTTGACTTTTACCTTTTAATATTCAGATTCAAATACAATGGCTCCCTACTCCCTAGTAAAAAAAGAGAGCTTTTACTTATTATTTTTTTCTAGAGTGTATTTGGTTTTTCAAAGTTGTTTAATTGCAAGTAAAATTTGAAGCTTTATTTGTTTGTATATATAATTATTAGTATCTCTTATATTACACATATTAAATAAATAAAATATTACATAGAACAAAAATTTATTAATTATAAAACGGTATCTTATAATAAGATATGCATTATTAAATTACGTATGAGTTGCACTATAAATACTAAACAAATACTTTTAGAAACATCAATTATAAAATATTTTATATTTAAAAAAAGTGACACTTTTGAAAATATCTTATTTATAATATTTATTTCCTTCGAAATAACATTAATTAATATATATTTTTTTTTAGTTTATTAGAAAACTATTTGTAACCTAAAAACAATTACATAATATTTCTATTATTTAATAGGGAAGAGCAGATGAAAAGTTTTTGAGATAAAAAATGTGATGCCGGCACATATAGTTCTTATTTGATATTTTATTAGAATAAAAAGGAAAGATTTGGTTGTATATATTAAAAGGATGCTTTTAAAAGACTTTTGCCTAGAATTAATTACATGAAATGTCAACGAACAATTCTCAACCACAAATTTTGAGGGAAAAGGAAAATAAATATAAAAAGAAAGCTGCTGGAGGGTTTCAACACGAAATCTCGTATAAGAAAAGCAACAAATTTTACCAGCGAACTACTACGATTATTTGGAATGATGATCGTTAAATTTATGTGTAAATATTCATTGTTTCCTTTTTATTTTTTCTATTTTAGTTTTAGATTTTAGCTTTACAGTTAGGCTTTTCGTTAGGTTTTTTGATTTAGTTTTTTTCTTTTTTGATTAGATTTTTTGGGTTTAGTTTTTAGCATTTAGTTTTATTGTTTAGCTTTAAAGTTTTTTTAAGGTATATATTTAAGGTTTAGCTTTAGGTGAGTTTAGTTTTATTGAATTTAGCATTTAGCTTGCAGGTTTAGATTTTACGATTTAGCTTTTAGCTATTAGCAATTAGGTTTAAAGTTTAGTTTTTACGTTTAGATTTTGACAAATAGTTTTTACTTTTGCCTTGACTTTTTATTGTTTTAAATGTGTGACCGAGAAGTACTTCTATTATTCCAAAAAACGATTCCCGATGAACTCACCCCTATATACATACATATATATATATATATGTGCGTGCGTGTGTCTGTGTGTATACACACACAATATATTATATATATATATATATATATATATATATATATATATATATATATATATATATATAAAGATATAAATGATCTATTTCTAAATATGTTAATGCAATAAACATGGGTTACAAAAGAAAAATTATATATATATATATAAAAAGAAAAACCTATATATATATATATAAATATATATATATATATATATATATATATATATATATATATATATACTAGTTATACTAGTGTCGTGTTAACTTATAGTAGCTACGTGAACTATTGTTGAACACTAGTCTGGGTTAAAAGGGTAATACCATAAAGAAGGGTTAACATATGTTATATATATATATATATATATATATATATATATATATACACACACACACACACATAAACACACATATACGTACTAAGTTAGTGACCCGTGTGTTATATGAGTTGACAAATTCTTAAAATGACACATGGGTAAATGAGTAATACGATGTTAAAAGATATATTATAAGAAAAAGGTTATCATAATAGCATCAAATAATTATACTGTTCCACATTAGAAGCAAATGAAGCTACAATGGTTGAATAGAAAAATAAAAAATATATATAAACTAATGAGCAAATTTGATAAAATTTACAAACGTATGTAACAATGATACGTAACTAAGACAAGAAACAGTTAAAATAAAAAATTAATTCTTTATAAAACTATAAATACTTTATTGTGTAATCGTATTAAACTTTATAAAGAATTAGTAAAAGTCATATCAATGGAATGTTTTTAAAAGATAAACATTACCGAAATATGAATAATGTCATGAATTTTAAAACTAATTAAAAGGAAATGTTATTTCGAAAGAAATATGAATAAAACAAAAAATTGTTAATGATAATATTAAAATGAATAACTTAATCATTATGTTAACATAATTAGCAATTTATTATAACTTTGAGAAAGACGTCAAATAATTAAAAGTAATAAGTGATCATAAATATAATATTTATTGTAATTGATATGAGTTAATAGTTTTCAAATTCATTGTAACTCAAGATTGAAGGATTTAACGACATGTGTTAATATTAACGTGACGTTTAGGTGAAGAGACTAGAAAGGGACCATGGATATACATAGTTAGTGTTTTATTATAAGTTATAGATACATACACATATATATGTATGTATATATATATAGACATACACACACATATTCATATATGTATGTATAAATGTATACATATGTATATGTATATATATCTGTATATATATGTATGCATATGTATGTATATGTACTATGATAAAAAAACACACACACACATATATATGTGTGTATATATATATATATAGATATATATATATATATGTATATATGTATAATATGATAAGGTTCAAATGATAACATTATGTTATTATAAGAACTTGCAATAACCCGTTAACATCAATAAAAATCGTTATTTTTTTCTTAGAATAATGTTATTACATATATTGAACATTATTTTTTAAGTTTGTATATATAAATTCACAATTGATAAAATAGTTAAGAAATGTGAAAGTTGAGCTTACACCTACAAATATATATTTTTTCAGTGCAAGTGCAACCCACATCGATCTTAACATTTTTTTACACTAGTAAATTTACACATATAAATAAAAGATTATAATTTTGTTTGTGTTTAACAATGTTATTTATAACAAAAAAAATAGTTTTGATTGATTTTGACTAGTTATCACAAGTTATTACAGTAATAATGTGTTATTCTTTGATCACCAATCAAAGAAATTCACAAATATTGCATGCTAGCTTATTTGTATTTCTTTTTTGGTTGCAGACAAGTATAAGCTTGGAAGGATTACCATGGTTTTTTCATAGTTTGATTGAAATAGACATGGAAGAAAGTTATGATTCTAGGGTTAAAAAGATTATTCCATCCAATGAGTTACTACACCTGCAAAGCTAGAAAGGATTAGACTATACAAATGTTGGTATGTAGAGGAGGTATTTGAAATGGAAGGGACAAATAGTGAACCACAAACTTATGTTGTTGAAATTCCAAAGCTAACAAAAGTATGGAGTTAGAGTTAGAGCACCTAAAGTAAACTAACAAAAGTGGAGTTAGAGCACCTAAGTAAACTCAAGTACATATGGAGGAGCAATCATCATGGGAGAACTTCACTATTGAAGTTTCCAAACCTAACAACACTCTCTATTAATTATTGCCATGCGTTAGAACATGTATTTACTAGTTCCATGGTTGGTAGTCTCCTACAACTCCAACACCTAAGTATAAGTTACTGCAAAAACATGGAGGTAGTGGTCAAGGTAGAAGAAGAGGAGCAAGTGGAAGAAGAGAAAGACGGAGAAGAAGTATCAAAATTGGAGTTAACTGTCAAGGTAGAAGAAGAAACTGAATTTGAATGTGATGCCAAAGTGAAAGAGATTGTGACGTTACCTTGTCTAAAGTCTTTGAAACTTTCTGATCTTAAAAGTCTCAAGGGATTTGCTTAGGGGAGATTGGTTTTTCATGCCCATCATTACATACTTTGGAAATCAAGTATTGTCAAGAAATAAGGGTTTTCACCAAGGGCCATTTGGACGCTTTAGCATTAAACTTAATTGATACATGTTTTGGGAGGTGTTACATAAATGAAGACCTCAACTCCTTTATAAAAACCAAACAAGATGAGGTAATCGAATGTTGTTTTATCTTGCTTTAATCATTTTCTTTTGATTTAAATTTCAAAATGCTTTGTTTGGTTAAAATCTCCAGTCGGTTTTGAAACTTCCCAAAAATTTGTTTAATTTTCTGCAGGGATTTCAATTCTAGAAGATGAAGATGAAGAGGGAATGTTGTTTCCTGAATATCTATTGTCAACTAAAAGTTAAAAGGTAAATTCTTTTTCTCTGTCTAACTATGATAGTTAAGTTTTCGGTCAACTAAGATTATAATTCGGTCGTGTTTTCGTTATGATGAGAAATAAAAGCCAAGGAAATGCAGATGGAGTGAATCTGAAATTAATATGAATTGATTTTATTACAGCTTATGATTAATGTATATTTTTAGACGGTATTCATAAAGCTTGATTAGGTTGAGACACCATAGATACACATTAAAACATCCAAGGCAAGAGTAATATATTAGGTCGATTAGTACAAAGAGATAATTGAATATTAGACTCAACAAATAATTTTTTTTAATATCTGATTGATAAAGCATGATTAGGTTGAGATACCATAGATACACATTAAAACATCCAAGGCAAGAGTATTATATTAGGTCGATTAGAACAAGAGATAATTGAATATTTGACTCAACAAATAGTCTTTTTTTTTTAAATATCTGATTCATAAAGCATGATTAGGTTGAGACACCATAGATACACATTAAAACATTCAAGGCAAGAGTATTATATTAGGTCGATTAGTACAAAGAGATAATTGAATATTAGACTCAACAAATAGTCTTTTTTTTTTTTAATATCTGATTCATTCGTCATCATTTTTTAACTAGTTTTATATAGATTCATTGGCCGGATAGTGTAATGTTATAAAACAAACATGATCCATCCATTTAAAAAGTTAATACATTACCAAACAAATAAAAAGTTTACAAAGTGATGCTCAAACTAATCATAAAGAAGTAGGTAATCATAGGTTTGAAGTAAGTAAGTAATAAACCCGGCATAAAAAATAACCATACAAGATGTTTCAACCGTGTCCACATCGTATAGTAATATAAAAAACATCACAATTATCATAGTGTTTGTAGATTTTAATTAAACATCTTGAATAACAAAGAGTTAAGAGTTATTAAACATACCTACTATCATCTTCCACTACTAGAAAACTGTGCATTTGAGACCGTATTTTCTGTCACCCTTTTGCGACAGAATACGCAATGTTAAAAACACACGTCTCAAATGGCCTATTGCAATCATTTTGCGACCACATTTATTTTCACCACCACTACTCCCGTCGCACATCGTTCGACTACTTTGCTACCTATTATTTTGCGACGGTCGTGTTTTGTGACCAAAACTTGTTGAGACCATTTTGCGACTAACAATTGTTGTGACTGACCGTTTTGCGATCGCTAGTGAGTTATTTGCGAAAGGATTGTTCCGACCGTTTCGCGATTGCTAGCTACTAGTTTTTGCAACCACCAATAAGTTTGAATGGCTGCAACCGTTTTGCGACTGTTACTAGGTTATTACGACCAAAATGTTTTTTTTTTTTTTCAGACATTTTCCATTTTAAACCTGTTAATAATGCTCATATTTTAGAATATAACTATTTATCCAAATTTCAAAAATATGTAAACCAAACCAAATAACATTACAAACTAAAATGTCAAATTAACCGAGTTATCATAACATAATGAATATTCTAACATTCAAAATAAATTGTTTTTAGTTTAAGTAGATAGTTGGCCTCTTTGAGTCATAGCTTTTAATATTTTTTCAAACCTTGCCATCCTATTAGGCATAGTTTTATTTTTAGTAACCAACTCCTTAATAACTCCATTCATTATTTCTTTCTCTTCTTCTTTTTTCTTTAACGGGCTCCTTCATAGCCTTGTTAAACTTCTCTATCTACAAAACAACCGATGAATAGAGTCAAAAAGTCAAAATCAATAGAGTTGTAGTATATTATATGTTAATTTTAATTTTTACCCAATTATTAAAATTGATTCATTGATATCGACTAAGATAACAATAAGACAACAAATTTAATCTATTTTAAGTAGGTAAGCATACCTTAGGGTTTTGTCTACCATGTACATACGAGTCCCTAACATTGCTTAGCCCGTACGCTATGTCTTTTTTTCTTGCCCCAGACAACTTGTGTCCATAACTCTTTGTTAATAGATATGGGGTGTTTACTACTTTCCATCCTGTACTAGTCCCCTCTATTTAACCTATTAGGATAAAAATATAAATACATTATTCAATGTTATAAACATAAAGTGATAATTCATAGGTCAAACATGGAGAATGATATAAGTTTTGATGTATTTTAAGAAGAAATGGGTCAATGAAATGTGATGTTTATAAACTTTACATTGAAGTTTTTAATTAGTCAAACTTGCCCAATTCTAGTGTGCCCTAACATCCGCCATTCCAGATTTTCTTCTTGAATGTTCCTTTCGAGATCAACGTCCTTCAAATCACCTTTGATTGATATACCACGCCATTACTAAACAAATTGGTGCCCCTTAAAATTCAAATTTATCAAAAGCATGTATATACACATAAAAGGAATAAGTGATATTGCAATCGGTGTAAAAGAGTGTGTATGTGTGTGTATATACAGAGGATACTTACCATACAAAGTGTCTTTTTTCATGCAAAACATACGAAGTTTGAGAGGGGAATTATCACGAAAAAACAAGTAATAATTATGCAAGACGAATTACACTCGTGTGATATTATCATGCAAATATGAAATTTTCACGCAAGAATACCTTTATGCGTAATAATTATATTCCACCTTTGTGTGATAAATCCATCTATACGTGATTAATTCTTACACTTGCGTTATAATTCCACCCGTAGCGTTCATTTTTGCGTGATAACTTCGTACACTACGTATGAAAAAACACTTTGTACAGTAACTTATATATATATATATATATATATATATATATATATATATATATCCTTCTACTCTAATAAAAGGGTAACTATAGAGGACACATGACAACACCACATTCATTCTCATAAAAATTTTCCCGCTTTTCTCTTCTATTAAATAATTATCTTAATTACAAATAATATTATTTAAGTATTTTTAGATTAAAATGGTTTTTTAATAAATTAAAAAATATATCTTTTTATTAATGTTATTTCTAAAGAAACAAACTTTTATAAAACAAATTTTTTTCTAAAACATCAAACTTATTTAAAAATATGAATGTTTTAAATTTAGTGTTTTTAAAAAGTAAATTTTTTATAAACCAAAAATAATTAAAAATGAGAGTTATAATAAGCAAATTTATAGAAATGACAATTTTTTAACAAAATATTTGATTTTTTTGAAAAATAGTTTAAAAAATAGATATTGTTGTTTTATTACTTATATTTTCTGCTCCTACATAATTTAAATCATATCTTATTTTAAAATATTATTTTATAATTAAATAAATTTTATTAAATTTAATATTTTATTTATTCAACACGTGTAATATACGAGTTTACTAAAACTAGTATATATATATAGGGATCCCTTGAAAACCCTATTATAAATGAAACCATGAAAACCAATGGATTATATATATGTAACTATGATAAAACATGTGTTACTAGTTCTATTTGATTGACTGACTGTCTTTCTTGAGTTTTTCAGTAGTTAGTGTTGATATCGGCATGCTCAAAACTATATAAGTTTGTGTTTTATATAGATGGAAGTTATGTGATTATTGTGAAAATATATACCAGATATGCATGTACATTAACTATTGTAAGGTAGTAGTATGATCTGAACCTAAAAAATCATAGAAATAATTGTGGTAGTAATAATATTGATGATATAATAAAAGTATAAATACTAATAATAATATTTTAAATAAACGTTTCATTTATTTTACGTTTTTAGCTGTCCTCTTAAGTTATTTCTATAAGTGTCTCCCTTATATATATTTGCATTTTAAGTTATGGTCAATAAAATTAACAAGTAGTATACATGATACAATAACATCTGATTCGTTTTCAAACAGAATAACAAGAAAAGGGTCAGGATCTAATAGTCTTAGACATAATATACAATTAGAAGAAGAAATAGATGTAGATAAAAATATAAATCTATATAATCAACATCAATTAAACATACTTAATCCTAGAATACTATATCAAACCGGAATATTCAATATAAATACAACATTAATAAGAAGCACTAGAGAAGAAAGCCTTAGGGTAGTAGAAAAATCGATCACTATAGATTTGTTATCATCAGAAACTATACAAAAAATTAAATATTCTGGTAAACACTTTGTACATACAGGATTAATAGTGATATGAGTAAAAGCTATAGGAAGAAAAAATCCGGGAACTAAATTATTAGCCCTAATATTAGACAAAAGTTGGAAAATAGAAATAACAAAAACCATAATTTTAGGAATGGAAGTTGATCTAAGTCAAAATACAATATTATTTTACTGTACACCAGGAATATTAAAAAATATAAGAGATTTGCAGTATATAAAAATAGCCTTACAAACAAAAAATATGAAGACTACGAAGGAAACAACATAGTTGTCAACATAAGGGTATTAGGACATATATATATATATATATATATATATATATATATATATATATATACACACACATATGTGTATATATATGTATACATATGTGTATATATATATACATATATATATATCCATATATATATATCCATATATATATATATATATATATATATATATATATATATGTACACATGGTAATTCTGTTAATGTATGTGTGAATGTTCCAACACTTATTCTGATATTCAAATATGAATATTCTAAAATCTGAAAATACTGTTAAAAACAGTATGAAGGAAGAATATAATATTTCTCATAATTTAGATTTATTAAATAAATGGAATATTTTAAAATTGATTATAAACTAATATATAAATTAGAAACTTTTGAAAAATTGGGATTGAAACAAGTTGTTAAAACAACCTAGGAAACATTTTCCTTAAATAAAGATGAAATGATAATAAAATTATTATCAAAGAAAGATTTACAAAAATATAAAAAAGAATATAAATTTTCATATAGGTCTAGTGCAAATTGCATTTAAGCCTTTGACTTTAGAAGGCTTACCAGAAAATTTTGTAGCAGCTCTTAGAGATGCTAGAAACTTAAATTGGGAACAATCCCTTATGGGAATTGTTCAATCTAGTCTGACTAATGGCCCAGTTTATTTTAATGTTTATCCTAATTTGTAATTATCATTATCTGATGTTAATATTTTAGATGCTTTAACTTTAAATGTGAAAACGCATGGCTACATTTATGTACCTGGATCAGAGGTAATATGTATCTGTTATATGATTTATTATAAGCCTTTGTTTACGCTTAATCCTCATTGTAAAATGATAAATAAAACTTTAAATGGAACTATTTTAATAGAGACTAATTTTAATAAAACAAATATTACCACTAGAAGAAGAATTTAATGGGAAGAAATTAATTTTCCAGAAAATTGGGTGCTAGATAAAGTTAATCCATCTTAACAATATGTGGATAATAATCCAATAAATATTTCCCAAATAAAATAAAATATGAATTCTCTTTGTCCAAATCGGTGTCATCATATTATTATATTTCTCCTGTAGATTACACTGTTAGAAGTCTTTCTAGGGCATCAACATCTAGAATTAGGAAATAATTTCCTGAAAGGAAAATAGATGAATTAAGAATAAACTCGGATAATATAGTTCGAGGAATTAGAATAGATCCGGAATTAACAGAATCGGAAATAAATTTTGTGTAAATATGAATTCAAAAGAAAAATTAGTTTTTACTCCGGGATCACTAATAACAGAAGAAATTTCTAATGAATTTCTCCGACCCAAATGAGAATTATTTAGAACATCGTTTTTTAAAAATTTTGAAAAAACAGACAAAAATTTTTTTAGAGAAGAATATTATAAAGAATTAACAGAAAAACAAGAGGTCATACATTTTGTTTCATAGTTCATTGAAAAATATACTAATAGTATTATTTTGGTTATAGAAAGAAATTTTAATATTAATGGAAACATAGTTTCTAATATTTTCCCTCCTACTAATGGTTTTAAATAGAAAAACAAGGAGAAGAAAGGTATTATCAAGCTTTTCAAAAATTATTGGAAGATGAAACCTTACAAATAACGATTTCTCATATAAATGAGTTAATAAAACAACAAAATTATTCAAATCTCTATTTAATAATAATTGAAGAACAAATTCAAGATATTTCAAAAAGATGGATAAAATATTATGTTATTTCAAAGAAAAACAAAATGTCATAATAAATGACCAGTCAAAAGAAAAAGAATCTATTGCTACTCCTAGCATTCAATTACCTTCTAAGGTAACAAATTTCAAAATAAAATCTGAAGAAAATCTAATGCAAACATTAAATGATTCAATTAATATTTTAAAAATCTAAAAATAAATACGTTAACAGATTTTGAAGATAGTCTTAAAAAAGAAGATTATAAGCAAAAGATTAATAATGAAATTATAAAGTTATCTAAGTTTGCTAATAAGCCAACTCAGAGGATGTATTATTATCCTAGGTCAACTCCACAGGATGTTTTAATAGAAGAACAAGAATATATAGTGAATAATTCATATAGTGGAAAAATGATTTATGAATGGAATATAGATGGTCAAACAGAAGGTCAGATTTATAATACTGTCCATAGAATGCTTATGTATAGCACTATTTGTCGGAATAATAAGAATACGACCAAGACAATAGCTCAGATGATTATATCAGGTTTTACAGGCCAACTTAAAGGTTGGTGGGATAATTATCAATCAGATTTAGATAGAGAAGAAATCCTCAATAGTATAAAAGAGGATAATGGTATTGTAGATAACAACTTAGTTTATACTTTGATTGTTAGTATAATAGAACATTTCACAGACAGATGGTCTGATAATTCAGAAAATATTAGAACTCTCCTACAAAATCTTAAGTGTAGGACCCTAACGTCTTTTAGGTGGTATAAGGATACTTTCCTAAATAGAGTAATGGAACTCCCTGAGTCTAATAGCTCACATTGGAAATCAAAATTCGTAGATGGCCTCCCACATCTATTTGCAGAGAGAGTTAGGAATAACCTCAGAAAAGGAGGAATTAGTATAAATTATGATGATTATACTTATGGCAAGTTAATAGGAACTTGTATTCAAGAAGGTTTAAATTTATGTAATGAATAAATATAAATCAGCAAATTAAGAAACATTCTTTAAATGAGAAGAAACAATTAGGCGAATTCTGTAGTCAATTTGGTATAGAAAAAGCCCTAAGTAATTCTAAGAAAATTAAGAAATCAAATCCCAACCAACATCATAAAAGAAAAAGGAAAAGGAAAGATAGAAAAAAATAAAAGAATTCAAAAATATGAGGAACATAAACCTTCGTATAAGACATATAAGTCAAAATTGATTTGTAAAAAATGTGGAAAAATAGGTCACAGAGCAAAAACTTGCTGGGTAAGGAAAAAGCTTAATAAGCTGGAAGATGAAGATTTAAGAAATCAAATATCAAAAATATTATTAGAATCAGATTCTGAATCTGATCAATCTTCTAATGAATATTTGAATATTTTAGAAAATGAGAGCTTATATTCTTTCTCTGAAGAAGAAAACTGTTGCAAAAACAATTGCTGTAATAATACTTCAGAAGAAGAAGAAGAGAATATTTATCAAATAATTTCGCAATTCCAAAATATGGAAATAAATATATTAACAAGTGAAATAATTGAATTATTAAAAGTGGTAGATGATCCACAGATTAAAAAGAAAATAATCTTTTCATATATGAAAAAACAAGAAGAAGGTCCTTCTTGTTCAAATTCTAAAGATCTAAAACCATTTTCTCTGGCTGAATTAAAAATTCAATTAAATCAGAGAAATAAAGATAAAAGACCTGTTGATATATAGTAATTAAAGAGAGAAATTGATAATTAGAGAAATAAAGATTTAATTAAATCAGAGAAATAAAGATAAAAGACCTGTTGATATACAGCAATTAAAAAGAGAAATTGATAATTTAAAATCAGAAATAAAGATTTTACAACAAAATAATAAAGAATTATACCATAGAATAATATGTCTAGAAAAATATAAATTAAACATACAACAAATAGAAGAATCAGAATTATATCTAAAGAACATAAGAGAAATTATTACTTCTCAAAAATGGCATGGAAAAATCAAGTTATTAATAGAAAATGATTTCTTAATAGAAGTATTTGCATTCTTTGATAGTGGTGCAGACTTAAATTGCATACAAGAATGATTAATTCCTACGAAATATTACTATAAAACTACTCATAGTCTCAGTCATGCTGGAAAAGGTAAATTAGAGGTAAATTATAAAATTTCTCAAGCTTTTATTTGCCAAAATAATACCTGTATTAGTACAAGCTTTGTACTAGTAAAGAATCTCGGAAACCAAGTTATACTTGGAAGCCCTTTCTTTGATAAAATCTTTTCATTAAAAAATGTAGATCGTACTGGAATAACTGGTACGTATGAAGGAAAAGAAATTGTTTTTAAATTTATTTATAATCCAATAACAAGAATATTAAATAATTTAAAAGACGAATTGCTGAAAGCAAAGATAAATCAAGTTAAATTTCTACAAAATGAAATATTTTCTTTAAATATTCAAGAAAAATTAAATAATCCAAAATTACAAGAAAAGATTAAACTAATAGGACACCAATTTAGTTTACAAATATGTAATGATCATCCTAACGCTTTCTGGGATAGAAAGAAATATATTTTTTCACTTCCATATGAAGAAAACTTTAATGAAAATCAAATCCCGACCAAGGCGCGACCTTGTCAAATGAATTCTGAATACATGGAATTATGTAAGCAAAAGATAAAATCTCTTTTAAACTAGAATTTAATAAGAAATTCGAAATCTCCATGGTCATGTACATCCTTTTATGTTAATAAACATTCTGAACAGGAAAGAGGTATACCAAGGTTAGTAATTAACTATAAACCACTTAATAAAGTATTAAAATGGATTAGGTATCCTATACCTAACACGAAAGACTTATTAGATAAGTTATACGAGTCAAATATATTTTCTAAATTCGATTTGAAATCAGGATATTGGCAAATTCAAATTGATGAAAAGGATAGGTATAAGACTGCATTTACGGTTCCTATTGGGCATTA
The DNA here is from genome assembly GCA_025506505.1 of Flaveria sonorensis. Taxonomy (NCBI): domain Eukaryota; kingdom Viridiplantae; phylum Streptophyta; class Magnoliopsida; order Asterales; family Asteraceae; genus Flaveria; species Flaveria sonorensis. Next base: position 1,410,572 of record CM046440.1, on the reverse strand, counting down.
CGAATGGAATGTTATGCCATTTGGATTTAAAAATGCCCGATCAGAATTTTAAAATATTATGAATGATATTTTCATTCCTTACAGTGAATTTATTATTGTTTATATTGATGATATCCTTATATTTTCAAAGGATATTGAAACTTATTTTAAACATTTAGAAATATTCAAAAATATAATTTTAAAAAATGGTTTAGTTATATCTAGACCAAAGATGTTACTTTTCCAAACTAAAATTCGAATTTTTAGGCCATAACATTAACCAAGAGAATACAATTCCAATTAATAGAAGTATCGAATTTGCATCTAAATTTTCAAATGAGATTTTAGATAAAACTCAATTGCAAAGATTTCTTGGAAGTTTAAATTACATTCTTCCTTATTATAAAAATTTAGCAGAAGACACTGCTTTACTATATGATAGGCTAAGGAAAAATCCTAAGCCATGGTCTATCGATCATACTAAAGCAGTTCAAAAGATTAAGCAAAAGGTTCAAAACCTTTCATGTTTAATGATTGCAAACCCAGAATGAAAAAAGATTGTTGAAACTGATGCCTCAGATATAGGGTATGGATGTATATTAAAACAGATATCTCCAATTAATAAACAAGAATATCTTGTTAGATTTCATTCTGGAAAATAGAATGATAGCCAAAAGAATTATGCAACTATTACAAAAGAAATTCTTGCAATAGTTAAATGTGTTTTAAAATTTCAAGAAGATTTATTCAATAAAAAATTTATAATTAAAACTGACTGCAATGCAGCCAAGTATATGTTTACAAAAGATTTTAAACATGATGTTTCTAAACAAATGTTTGCTAGATGGCAATCTCATCTTGCACCATTTGATTTTGAAGTAATTTACAAAATGGGAACTGATAACAGTTTGCCTGATTTCCTTACAAGAGAATATTTAAATTAATATGGCACATTCTAAAGGTCCAATCAAGATAGCATTATTAACTATAGTCAAAGAAAAGGCACAAATTATGTTTGAAATTAGAATAATCCAAATGAGAATGGATGAGATCATAGACTCAAACCATGAATCTATGAATAGTCATAATATGAAAATTCTTAAACTAAGATTAAATAGTTTAAGGAGAAGATATAAAACATCTTGTTAAAAAAGAAATAATAATTTCTTATGTTTAATTTCTTATGTTTAAGTTTTCAGGAATGATCCCCTGGGAAAGGGGAAGAGGTCGTGGAAGATCTTCCTCTTATAGGGGAAGAGGAGCAGGCAGAATTATCCATCAAATGGATAACAAAAAGTTTATAACCTTTAACAATGCATCAACTTCATCAAATATACTTGATGAAGGTACAGTAAAGGAATTTCTAGCCTTTAAAGCTTCTCAGGGATATAACCCAGAAGAAGTAGCATCATATGCTAAAACCCTCATAAATGAAAGTGAGGATGAAGGATGGGTTAATACACCCAACAAAGAAGTCATACTTCTTTGGATCATAAAGATCAAAAATGAAAAGATCAACCTTGGCTCATAGTCAAGAGATATTTTGATCAGGGATACTATCACAACGAGACATATAAGCCTCGAATATATTATGAAGAAATATTAAAAGCAGAATCCTACGAAATTACCCATTATACTGGGAATAATAAAGCTCATAGCTTTAGAAAAATCATTATTAAGTAGATTATATCTGTGGAAACTTGGGGGACATCACCCCTAAAAGACAGGGAAATTTTACCCCCTGAAACAAAAACTCCCATTAGATATAACTATTGGGATTATGTTAAAGCTTTTCAAAAGGCATTCTTATATGAAAACCCTAATCATAAACACTCATGGTTCATAAAGATTTGTCATACAAATTATGAATCAGAAATACCAGCATGCTTTTATCAATGGTGGCAGTCATACGGTCCATCTATTGATATTTTTATAAATGAATCTAAAAATTTTAAAAATTTGTATACCCAATAGGTAGAGCTTTCTCCAGCCTTAATAGAGGCATAACACAATAACTTTTATAAAGGGAATGACCTCTTTACATTATTTTGTCCAGTTCAGTATCCCTTGGATATGAAAATGGATTCCAGAAACTGGTTATACCAGTGAAAACATTTTCTGTTTAAAACGAGCTAATATGACTAAGTTCTGGAGAAGAAGATGGCAAAATTAAATGCCAAGACACTCTGGATCAAATCCAGAAAACAATTGATCTATATAAAAAACAGCAGCAGATAAAGCAGCAGAGGGAATCTCCGAGCCCATTCCAACATATTGTTAGAAAAATTAAAATGATTAAAGGCACGGATGATATAAGTGACCAAGAGATGATGAAATATTATCTAGAAGAAGTTAAGAAGGATATAGCCAAGAACTTCAAAAGAAAAGATGAATCATCTTCAAAAAGAACAGAATCAAGCTCTTCACAAATGGAAGAAGAAGACTCCCAGTTATACCAGGATAGTCAAGATGAGAACGAGCCTATGGATGATGAGGCTTATGCCAGAATGATGGCAGAATTAGATGAGGAATTTGGTCCGGTTGATACACCGGAAAAAACAAAAGACAAGAGGACACAATAGGCCCTACAAAGAAGAAAAGAAGAATCAATAATTCATTCTCATAATTGACCGACAAATATTTTGTCTGCATGCTGTATTATTGTAGCTTTTACTATTTGCTTTTTGACTTGTAATACAAAACATGTTATACGCAATTATGAGTGAATATTCGCTATAATATTCGGTGCCAAAGCCCCTATATGAAGGGACTTAGTGTTTAGAAAGAGGCACCAGATTTCCGAACCATCGCACTCTCTCTTGTAAAAATCCTTCTGCAATAATATTTGAAGTTTAAAGTTTTAAAGGTTTCAAGCTCTAAATTTTTGGTAATTTTCTTTCTCTACTTAGTTATCATATGATAGCCTCACTTAAGGGCTAAACCTCTAAGTGTTGGAATATAACCATGCTTAACAGATTATCATAATAAAAAGAGATCTTAAAACCTGGACAAGGGTAAAAATTTAAGAGAATTGCTGGGATGGGGTTACAGCCCATCTAAGATGTTAATGTGGTGGTCGAACTCTGGGGACCCGTTTAAGCCATAAAGCCAAGAAGGCATGGGGCGTGTTGGGTCTGACCTTCATTGACCACCACATTAACATCTTAGATGGGTTGTAACCCCATCCCGGCAATTCTATTAAATTTTTACTCTTGTTCAGGTTTTAAGATCTCTTTTTTATGATAATCTGTTAAGTATGGTTATGTTCCAACACTTAGGGGTTTAGCCCTTAAGTGAGGCTATCATATGATAACTAAGTAAAGAAAGAAAATTACCAAAAATTTAGAGCTTGAAACCTTCAAAACTTTAAACTTCAAATATTATTGCAGAAGGATTTTTACAAGAGAGAGTGCGATGATTCGGAAATCTGGTGCCTCTTCCTAAACACTAAGTCCCTTATATAGGGGCTTTGGCACCTAATATTACAGCGAATATTCACTCATAATTGCGTATAACACGTTTTGTATTACAAGTCAAAAAACAAATAGTAAAAGCTACAATAATACAACATGCAGACAAAAATGTTTGTTGGTTAATTATGAGAATGAATTATTGATTCTTCTTTTCTTCTTTGTGGGGCCTATTATGTCCTCTTGTCTTTTGTTTTTTCTGGTGTATCAACCGGACCAAATTCCTCATCTAATTCTACCATCATTCTGGCATAAGCTTCATCATCCATAGGCTCGTTCTCATCTTGACTATCTTGGTATAACTGGGAGTCTTCTTCTTCCATTTGTGAAGAGCTTGATTCTGTTCTTTTTGAAGATGATTCATCTTTTCTTTTGAAGTTCTTGGCTATATCCTTCTTAACTTTTTCTAGATAATATTTCATCATCTCTTGGTCACTTATATCATCCCTGCCTTTAATCATTTTAATTTTTCTAACAATGTGTTGGAATGGGCTCGGAGATTCCCTCTGCTGCTTTATCTGCCGCTGTTTTTTATATAGATCAATTGTTTTCTGGATTTGATCCAGAGTGTCTTGGCATTTAATTTTGCCATCTTCTTCTTTATCCATCATTTTTTTCCAGAACTTAGTAATATAAGCTCATTTTAAACAGAAAATGTTTTCATTGGTACAACCAGTTTCTAGAATCTATTTCCATATCCAAGGGATACTGAACTGGACAAAATAAGATAAAGAGACCATTCCTTCTATAAAAGTATTATTATGTTGTGCCTCTATTAAGGCTGGAGAAAGCTCTACCCATTTGGTATACAAATTTTTAAATTTTTTAGGTTCATTTATAAAAATATCAATAGATAGACCGTATGACTGCCACCATTGATAAAACCATGCTGGTATTTCTGATTCGTAATTTGTATGACAAATCTTTATGAACCATGAGTGTTTATGATTAGGGTTTTCATATAAGAATTCCCTTTGAAAAGCTTTAACATAATCCTAATAGTTATATCTAATGGGAGTTTTTGTTTCAGGGTGTAAAATTTCCCTGTCTTTTAGAGGTGATGTCCCCCAAGTTTCCACAGATATAATCTGCTTAATAATGATTTTTCTAAAGCTATGAGCTTTATTATTTCCATTATAATGGGTAATTTAGTAGGATTCTGCTTTTAATATTTCTTCATAATATATTCAAGACTTATATGTCTCGTTGGGATAGTATCCCTGATCAAAATATCTTTTGACTATGAGCCAAGGTTGATATTTCCATTTTTGATCTTTATGATCCAAAAGAAGCATGACTTCTTTGTTGGGTGTATTAACCCATCCTTCATCCTCACTTTCATTTATGAGGGTTTTAGCATATGATGCTACTTCTTCCGGGTTATATCCTTGAGAAGCTTTAAAGGCTAGAAATTCCTTTACTATACCTTCATCAAGTATATTTGATGAAATTGATGCATTGTTAAAAGCTATAAGCTTTTTGTTACCCATTTGATGGATAACTCTACCTGCTCCTCTTCCCCTATAAGTGGAAGATCTTCCACGACCTCTTCCCCTTTCCCAGGGGATCATTCCTGAAAACTTAAACATAAGGAATTAAACATAAGTTATTATTTCTTTTTTAACAAGATGTTTATATCTTCTCCTTAAACTATTTAATCTTAGTTTAAGAATTTTCATATTATGACTATGCATAGATTCATGGTTTGAGTCTATGATCTCATCCATTCTCATCTGGATTGTTCTAATTTCAAACATAATTTGTGCCTTTTCTTCGGCTATATTTAATAATGCTATCTTGATTGGACCTTTAGAATATGCTATATTAATTTAAATATTCTCGTGTAAGGAAATCAGGCAAACTGTTATCGGTTCCCTTTTTGTAAATTACTTCAAAATCAAATACTGCAAGATGAGATTGCCATCTAGCAAACTTCTGTTTAGAAACATCAAGTTTAAAATCTTTTGTAAACATACACTTGGCTGCATTGCAGTCAGTTTTAATTATAAATTTTTTATTGAATAAATCTTCTTGAAATTTTAAAACACATTTAACTATTGCAAGAATTTCTTTTGCAATGGTTGCATAATTCTTTTGGCTTTCATTTCATTTTTCAGAATGAAATCTAACAAGATATTCTTGTTTATTAATTAGAGATTTTTGTTTTAATATACCTCCGTACCCTATATCTGAGGCATCAGTTTTAATAATCTTTTCCCATTCTGGGTTTGCAATCATTAAACAGGGAAGGTTTTGAACCTTTTGCTTAATCTTTTGAACCGCTTTAGTATGATCGATAGACCATGGCTTTGGATTTTTCTTTAGCCTATCGTATAGTAAAGCAGTATCTTCTGCTAAATTTTTATAATAAGAAGAATGTAATTTAAACTTCCAAGAAATCTTTGTAATTGAGTTTTGTCTAGAATCTCATCTGAAAATTTAGATGCAAATTCGATACTTCTAATAATTGGAATTATATTTCCTTGGTTAATGTTATGACCTAACAATCGAATATTAATTTGAAAAAGTAACATCTTTAACTAAACCATTTTTTAAGATTATATTTTTGAATATTTCTAAATGTTTAAAATGAGTTTCAATATCCTTTGAAAATACAAGGATATCATCAATATAAACAATAATAAATTTACTGTAAGGAATGAAAATATCATTCATAATATTTTGAAATTCTGATAGGGGAATTTTTAATCCAAATGGCATAACATTCCATTCGTAATGCCCAATAGGAACCGCAAATGCAGTCTTATACCTATCCTTTTCATCAATTTGAATTTACCAATATCCTGATTTTAAATCGAATTTAGAAATTATATTTGACTCATATAACTTATCTAATAAGTCTTTCTTTTTAGGTATAGGATTGGTTTGTAGTTAATTACTAACCTTGGTATACCTCTTTCCTGTTCAGAATGTTTATTAATGTCACACTCTCAAAATCCGCGTGAGGGGTTTTACCGTGAGGCGCGTGACATACCAGGATCTCAGTCATTAGTTACCAAGAACGACCCTATATGATTAATAAACAAAACCCAGAGTTAACGTTTAAAATACTGCGGAAGCGTTTTTAAAATTAGAAAACCCAAAACAACTAGTATGTAAAGAGAATGTGCAAAACATACGCGCCCCAAACACAATTGTTTGATATTAAAATAATCCCAAATTTGTAAACAAGGCAAATGTAGACAACTCAACAATGCTAACGTGCGTGCTCCTAGGCAACTGGCAACCTTAACCTGAGAATAGCATACTAAACAAGTCAACACATGATTGGTGAGTTCAAGAGTTTGCGTTAATAGGTAAACCGATAAACAGTTTTCAAATCATAAGTAGTGTATTGCAATAGATAGCTAGTCTATTAACATAAAAACATTAATCATAGTGATTTCGCGATTGAAGCTGACTGTGTTGCGTTTGTTGCCTCCCGTCACGACTTACCAGGTCGTGACGAATATGTGTGTTAGGACAAAATTGCACCCGTATGACCTCGAGTCACACAGGTGGGGCTCGTCAGACACAGTAGTACTACCCAAAATTTCCCCGCTAGTCAATATTAACAATCCGAAAGTGTGAGGACTTTCCATGGTAAACAGCACTATATCAATATTATACACACTCATATATAAAAGCGTTTGTGATCAACAGTATGCTATCTCCCCTAAAGAGATTATATAAAATAAGTGGGGCAAGAACTCACCTGATGCGCGTAAGAATTAACTTAGAGCTTAACTTGAAAGAAAAGGGAAAGACAACCTTCAAAGGTCACCTAGAACACAAGAGTACATAAGTACGTGTACACATAATCAACATGAAACCCTAAGTGCTCTACAAACCAATGGACTCAAGGTTTTAGAATACAAGACACATTTGACCCAGTTGACCCATTTGACCCGTTGGTGACATTATAGGTGAAATTTCATTCAAACAAGCATAACAGTACATCACACATGATTAACATACAAATTGATTACATATAACACTTCACTAATCACATGTACCAACTAGATCATCATACAATTAGATATCATACAAGTCATGTGAATCTCAACTATTATCATGCTCATAACCTCTAAAATGTTCATTCTTAATCAATCATCAATCCACAAAAGTCCTAGCTTACCTATATAACTCATACCATGATTTTTCTACAAACAGGCCAAAACAGGTAACAAACCAAATCAACATTCATATAACCTAAACAACACATTTAATCACCTTAGAAACCATCCATGAACACACTAGCATGATCCTAATATCCCAAACATGCTCAAATCATCCAATTCAAGGATTTGCACAATTAAAGTTTCCCTTTTGGGAAAGTTCATCCCAAATTCATCAAACTCACACTACATTCATGCATTCATCAATTATATACCAATTCAAGTCCATGACAACATCTAAACATGATCAACAACACCCAATCATCATGATTCATCAACATTCAACACCAAAAGTTACTATTTTTAGCAATGTTTGAACTATAACACATCTTCTTGATTTTCAATTGTTCATATCATCAACCTAGCATCTAATCAACATCACAAACACATCCATAACATTCATACATCATCGAATCATCAATTCATGCAAAATAAAGTTACTATTATTAGTAACCTATGAACAACGTATCAAAATCATAGCTTTCTTGCATAATCGACGTTAACCAATATATATACAATCCAACTAACATAATAACAACATCAAACAACCATCATTCAACATCCAATTTGATCCAAAATCGCCTCAAACTCTCGGCCAAGATGATCATATGAACAAACACCCAAAATCCAAACTTTCTTGCATAATCAACGTTAACTAACATGTAATCTATCTAACAAACACATTAACATCAACAAACAAGCAACATTCGGCCTCCAATTCATCCAAATCGCACATAACTTTCGGCTAGAACAAAATACATGAAAGAAACACGAAATTAACCTTAAAATCGCCAAGAGGAACAAGCTTTGATGCTTCTAGTGTCTTCTAACCCTTGAAATCGATCCAATCCGAGGCTTACTCACTTGTTCTTGGTTGAATTCGAAGAGGAGAGGGAGAGGGAGTGTAGGTCGCGGCCGAAAGGGTGATTAGGGTTAGAGTTTTGATTTTTATTTTATTAAATAATCCATAATTACCCTTTTAACCCTTGTAATTTGTATTTTATAAAAATTAAGCTTTTACACACTCCTTTAAAATGTTTTTAACTAGAATAATAAACATATAAACTAGTAGTAGTAATTATAGGTATTATCTTTACAAGCTACAAAATTTACAAAGTAAATACACACGTTTCCACGTTACGCGATAAAATTACAGTTAACATTTAAATCACATAAGCATAACTTAATAATCACATTGTTAACTTAATTATCATCAATTTAACATTACTGATTATTGTTAAGTCACCAACGTTCAACGACAACTAGTGTGTGTGCACGCCACGTGTATGCAAGACTTAACGGAACTAACGGAGTTTGGTAACGGAAAATTACCGGATGTCACATTATCCCCATGTTGAAAGAATTTTTGTCCCGAAAATTGCGTTACATGGTGAGTGTTCCATCACTGGTCTACTGCATTGGCACAAGGAAATCGAAATCGTGTGAGTTTTGGATGAGTTGTCACATCATCCCTATGTTGAAAGAAATTTCGTCCCGAAATTTAATCAGTACCTTCGTCGGCTGGCACTGTCCTTTCGAATAGCTGCGGGTACTTAAACTTCATTTGATCTTCACGTTCCCACGTGAATTCTGGTCCACGTCTCGAGTTCCAACGAACTTTGACGATGGGTATCTTGGTTTGCTTAAGTGTTTTCACCTCACGATCCATCACTTCGACCTGTTCCTCAATGAAGCGTAATTGTCCATCTACTTGAACTTCTTCCAGTGGTACGACCATCGTTTCATCCGTTAAACATTTCTTTAGATTTGAAACATGGAATACATCATGGATTCCACTCAATGAATCAGGTAAGGCTAGTCGATCGGCCACTGGACCAATTCTTTCCACTATCTCAAATGGTCCAACATATCTCGGATTTAGCTTTCCTCGCTTACCAAACCGAACTACGCCTTTCCATGGTGAGACTTTTAATAAAACCTTGTCACCAACTTGAAATTCCTAAGGTTTCCGTCGCTTGTCAGCATAGCTTTTCTGTCTGTCTCGCGCTGCAGCCATGCGGTTTCTTATCTGAACAATCTTCTCAGTTGTTTCGTGTACTAACTCAGGACCCGTTAATTGACTATCACCAATTTCAGCCCAGCAAACTGGTGATCTACACTTTCTCCCATACAAAGCTTCAAAAGGGGCTGCCTTTATGCTAGTGTGGTAACTGTTGTTGTAAGAAAATTCCACCAATGGTAGGTGAACTTCCCAGTTATTCCCGAAGTCAATCACACAAGCACGTAACATGTCCTCCAAAGTCTGTATAGTACGCTCACTTTGACCATCAGTCTGTGGACGATAAGCAGTACTCATATCCAATCGCGTACCTAAAGCTTTCTGCAACGACTGCCAGAAGTGTGATGTGAAACGAGAATCGCGATCAGAAATGATTGAGATCGGTACTCCATGCCTCGAAACGATCTCCTTCAGATAAAGTCGGGTTAATTTCTCCATCTTGTCAGTTTCCTTTATTGCTAGGAAATGAGCAGATTTTGTTAATCGATCCATGATAACCCATATTGTATCACAACCCGTAGAAGTGCGAGGTAACTTAGTAATAAAATCCATTGATATCTGATCCCACTTCCACATAGGGATCTCGGGTTGTTGTAGTAGACCAGATGGTTTCTGATACTCCACTTTAACCTTCGAGCAGGTCAGACACTTACTCACATAAGTAGCTACATCTGCTTTCATGTTAGGCCACCAATAGTGCGCCTTCAAATCGTGGTACATCTTGTCAGATCCAGGATGTATAGAATACTTGGACTTGTGAGCCTCACTCATCACTAAGTCTCTCAGGTCTCCGTGTAGAGGTACCCATACTCTATCCATGAAGTAACGAATTCCATCTGCTTTTACTTCCAATTGTTTTTCCATACCCCGTAACCCTTCTAAACTCGTATTTTCTACCTTCAGAGCTTCAGTTTGAGCATCACGGATTTGTTCAGGTAATTGCGTACTAATCGTTAGCTGCAGAGCTCGCACACATCGAGGTTTAGCAGTCTCTTTTCTACTCAACGCATCAGCAACTACATTTGCTTTCCCCGGGTGGTACTTAATAGCACAATCATAGTCGTTTAACAATTCCACCCAGCGTCTTTGCCTCATGTTCAACTCCTTTTGCTCAAAGATATGCTGAAGACTCTTGTAATCGGTGTAGATGATGCATTTGGTACCGTACAAGTAATGTCTCCAGATCTTCAAGGCAAACACTACCGCACCCAGTTCCAAGTCATGGGTGGTATAGTTCTTCTCATGAATCTTCAATTGTCTAGAGGCGTAAGCTATCACTTTATCCCGCTGCATCAAGACGCATCCAAGTCCCTGAATAGAAGCGTCACAATAGACTACGAAATCATCACTACCATCCGGTAACGCTAATATTGGTGCGCTACACAATTTATGCTTCAGCAACTGAAAAGCAGATTCCTGACTCTCACCCATTTGTATGCTGTTCCTTGTGAGTCAAGGCTGTGAGAGGTTGTGAAATCTTAGAGAATCCTTCAATGAATCGTCGATAATATCCCGCTAATCCAAGGAATTGTCGTATCTCACTTGGGGTCTTAGGAACAGACCAATTCTTTATCGCTTCAATCTTAGCAGGATCAACATGTATTCCCTTCTCGTTGACAATATGACCCAAAAATTGTACCTCACGTATCCAGAAATCACACTTAGAAAATTTTGCGTACAGTTGTTCCTTTCTAAGCAATTCTAAGATTAAACGTAAGTGCTTCTCATGTTCTTCCTCGGTCCTTGAGTATATCAGTATGTCATAAATAAAGACGATAACAAACTGATCAAGATAGGGTTTGCACACGCGATTCATGAGGTCCATGAATACTGCTGGTGCATTCGTCAACCCAAATGGCATGACCAAAAATTCATAGTGACCATATCGTGTACGGAAAGCAGTCTTCTAGATGTCATCTTCTCGAACTCTTAGCTGATGATACCCAGACCTCAGATCAATCTTAGAGTAATAGCTTGATCCTTGCAATTGATCAAACAAATCATCGATAAAGGTAAGGGATATCTATTCTTGATAGTAACCTTGTTCAGTTCCCTATAGTCAATGCACATTCGAAATGTACCATCCTTCTTCTTCACAAATAGAACTGGCGCTCCCCAGGGTGACGAACTCGATCGGATAAACCCTTAATCCAACAACTCTTGTAGTTGAGCGGATAATTCCTGCAGTTCGTTCGGAGCTAATCGGTATGGTGCTCTCGCAATTGGAGCGGCTCCTGGAGTCAACTCAATCTGGAATTCAACTTGACGATGAGGCGGTAATCCAGGCAGGTCTTCCGGAAACACCTCGAGAAACTCACGAACTACGGGGATATCCTCTATCTTCTTTTCCTCGACCTGTTTATCTGTGACGAGTGCCAATATGGCCAGTCGACCCTTTCGTAACAACTTCTGTGCTTTCATAAACGAGATGATGCCTATCACCGCACCACTCCTATCACCTCTGACCGTAAGGACTTCTTCACCAAGGGGAATCTGTATGATCTTCCCGTGGCATATGACTTCTGCTTGTTTATCAGAAAGCCAATCCATGCCTACTACCACATCAAAACTTCCTAGTGTAACAGGCATGAGATCTATGGTGAATGTATGACCAGCAAGCTCTATCTTGCAGTCTCTAAGAATATGCGTTACGTGAATCTGTGTACCTTCAGCTAACTCTACGGTGTATTTAGATTCTAAGGCTGAGGGCATATCATTTAAAAGACTACAGAATCTAGTGGACACGAAACTTCTATCGGCTCCGGTATCGAATAATACGGTAGCAAAACAACCATTAACCAAAAATTTACCAGTTACTGTTGTAGGATCGTTTAGAGCCTCACCTGAGCCAATGACGAAGGCTCTTCCTTTGGCTCCATTATTGTTTCCACCATTGTTGTTTCCATTACCATTGTTGTTATTGTTGTTGCCATTGTTATTGTTGCTGTTGTTCCCATTGTTGTTGTTACCATTACCATTCCTCTTAATCTGGGGACAGTTGCGTTTGTAATGGCCTTCTTTTCCGCACTCAAAAACAACTTTCGGAGTTTCTTGTGATTGTTGTGGCTTCTTCATCAGTTCACCCCGACAGTCTTTGGCTGCGTGACAATCTTCCCACAACGTTGGCACTTGAAGTTATCACATCGACCCACATGGTGGTAGTTACACCGGTTGCACTTTGGCAGTCTTCCACCATACCCACCGGGTCCTTGATTTGAGGGAGTCGCCTGGTTGAAGCTTCGATTGTTATCGAACTTCCGTTGTTGTTGCTGACTTTGCTGCTGTTGCTGAGGTTGAGATTGGCTGCTGGATGATGATCCCTTGTTGCTTGAACCATCCCACTTGCGTTTCTGGTCGGGCACGCTTGCCACCGCACCCCGTTTGGGTAACCGTCCTTGCTCAACTGCCTGGTCAGTCAGCCTGTGGGCTGTTCGGATTGCTTGTTGTATGGTATTGGGGTTGGAAGCAGTTACCATACTCTGAATTTCGGGCACCAGTCCACGTATGTAGTGCTCGACTCTCTTGTGCATTTCATTGACTATTCCAGGGCATAGTGTGGCCAACTCAATGATGCTGGTGTGCGTGCTCCTAGGCAACTGGCAACCTTAACCTGAGAATAACATACTAAACAAGTCAACACATGATTGGTGAGTTCAAGAGTTTTCGTTAAAATATAAACCGATAAACAGTTTCCAGAGCATAAGTAGTGTATTGCAATAGATAGCTAGCCTATTAACATAAAAACATTAATCATAGTGATTTCGCGATTGAAGCTGACTGTGTTGCGTTTGTTGCCTCCCGTCACGACATACCAGGTCGTGACGAATATGTGTGTTAGGACAAAATTGCACCCGTATGACCTCGAGTCACACAGGTGGGGCTCGTCAGACCCAGTAGTACTACCCAAAATTTCCCCGCTAGTCAATATTAACAATCCGAAAGTGTGAGGACTTTCCATGGTAAACAGCACTATATCAATATTATACACATCATATATAAAAGCGTTTGTGATCAACAGTATGCTATCTCCCCAAAGAGATTATATAAAATAAGTGGGGCAAGAACTCACCTGATGCGCGTAAGAATTAACTTAGAGCTTAACTTGAAAGAAAAGGGAAAGACAACCTTCAAAGGTCACCTAGAACACAAGAGTACATAAGTACGTGTACACATAATCAACATGAAACCCTAAGTGCTCTACAAACCAATGGACTCAAGGTTTTAGAATACAAGACACATTTGACCCAGTTGACCCGTTTGACCGTTGGTGACATTATAGGTGAAATTTCATTCAAACAAGCATAACAGTACATCACACTGATTACATACAAATTGATTACATAAACACACTAATCACATGTACCAACTAGATCATCATACAACTAGATATCATACAAGTCATGTGAACAACTATTATCATGCTCAAATCTAAAATGTTCATTCATATAACCTCCTAGCTTAATATAACATACATGATTTTTCCACAAACAGGCCAAAAAAGGTAACAAACCAAATCAACATTCAGAAACCATCCATGAACACACTAGCATGATCCTAATATCCCAAACATGCTCAAAATCATCAATTCAAGGATTTGCACAATTAAAGTTTCCCTTTTGGGAAAGTTCATCCCAATTCATCAAAAAATCACACTACATTCATGCATTCATCAATTATATACCAATTCAAGTCCATGACAACATCTAAACATGATCAACAAACACCATCATCATGATTCATCAACATTCAACACCAAAAGTTACTATTTTAGCAATGTATGAACTATAACACATCTCTTGATTTTCAATTGTTCTATCATCAACCTAGCATCTATAACATTCACAAACACATCCATAACATTCATACCTCATCGAATCATCAATTCATGCAAAAAAAAAGTTACTATTATAGTAACCTATGAACAACGTATCAAAATCATAGCTTTCTTGCATAATCGACGTTAACCAATATATATACAATCCAACTAACATAATAACAACATCTAACAACCATCATTCAACATCCAATTTGATCCAAAATCGCCTCAAACTCTCGGCCAAGATGATCATATGAACAAACACCAAAATCCAAACTTTCTTGCATAATCAACGTTAACTAACATGTAATCTATCTAACAAAACATTAACATCAACAAACAGCAACATTCGGCCTCCAATTCATCCAAATCGCACCATAACTTTCGGTTAGAACAAAATACATGAAAGAAACACGAAATTAACCTTAAAATCGCCAAGAGGAACAAGCTTTGATGCTTCTAGTGTCTTCTTAACCCTTGAAATCGATCTAATCTGGGCTTACTCACTTGTTCTTGGTCGAATTCGATGAGGAGAGGGAGAGGGAGTGCAGGTCGCGGGCCGGAAAAGGGTGATTAGGGTTAGAGTTTTGCTTTTTATTTATTAAATAATCCATATTACCCTTTTAACCCTTGTAATTGTATTTTATAAAAATAAGCTTTTACACCCCTTTAAAATGTTTTTAACTAGAATAATAAACATATAAACTAGTAGTAGCAATTATAGGTATTATCTTTACAAGCTACAAAATTTACAAAGTAAATACACACGTTCCACGTTACGCGATAAATTACAGTTAACATTTAAATCACATAAGCATAACTTAATAATCACATTGTTAACTTAATTATCATCAATTTAACATTATTGATTATGTTAAGTCACCAACGTTCAACGACAACTAGTGTGTGTGCACGACACGTGATGCAAGACTTAACGGAACTAAGGAGTTTGGTAACGGAAAATTACGAATGTCACAATTAACATAAAAGGCTGTACATGACTATGGAGATTTCGAAATTCTTATTAATTCTGTTTAAAAGAGATTTTATCACTTGTTTATAAATTCCATGTATCAGAATTCATTGACAAGGTCGCGCCTTGGTCGGGATTTGTTCATTAAAGTTTTCTTCGTATGGAAGTGAAACAATATGTTTCTTTCTATCCAGAAAGCGTTGGGATGATATTCATATTTGTAAACTAATTGGTGTCCTATTAGTTTAATCTTCTTGTAATTTTGGATTATTTAATTTTCTTGAATATTTAAAGAAAATATTTCTTTTGTAGAAATTCAACTTGATTTATCTTTGCTTTCAGCAATTCATCTTTTTAATTATTAATGTTCTTGTTATTGAATTAGAAATAAATTAAAAATAATTTCTTCTCCTCATACGTACCAGTTTATTCCAGTACGGTTTAATTTTTTAGTGGAAAGATTTTATCAAAGAAAGGCTTCCAAGTATAACTTGGTTTTCGAGATTCTGTACTAGTACAAAGCTTGTACTAATACAAGTATTATTTTGGCAAATAAAAGCTTGAGAAATTTTATAATTTACCTCTAATTTACCTTTTCCAGCATGACTGAGACTATGAGTAGTTTTATAGTAATATTGGTAGAATTAATCATCCTGTATGCAATTTAAGTCTACACCACTATCAAGAGTGCAATTACATTCTATTAAGAAATCATTTCCTATAATAACTTGATTTTTTCCATGTCATTTTTAGAAGTAATAATTTCTCTTATATTCTTAGATATAATTCTGATCTTCTATTTGTTGTATGTTTAATTTATATTTTCTAGACATATTATTCTATGGTATAATTTTTATTATTTTGTTGTAAAATCTTTATTTCTGATTTTAAATTATCAATTTCTCTTTTTTTTAATTGTGATATCAACAGGTCTTTTATCTTTATTCTCTGATTTATTGAATTTTTAATTCAGCCAGAGAAAATGGTTTTAGATCTTTAGAATTTGAACAAGAAGGACCTTCTTCTTGTTTTTTCATATATGAAAAGATTATTTCTTTTAATCTGTGGATCATCTACCCTTTTAATAATTCAATTATTTCACTTGTTAATATATTATTTCCATATTTTGGAATTGCGAAATTATTTGATAAATATTCTTTTCTTCTTCTGAAGTATTATTACAGCAATTGTTTTTGCAACAGTTTTCTTCTTCAGAGAAAGAATATAAGCTCTCATTTTCTAAAATATTCAAATATTCATTAGAAGATTGATCAGATTCAGAATCGATTTATAATATTTTGATATTGATTTCTTAAATCTTCATCTTCCAGCTTATTAAGCTTTTCCTTACCCAGCAAGTTTTGCTCTGTGCCTATTTTTCCACATTTTTACAATCAATTGTGACTTATATGTCTTATACGAAGGTTATGTTCCTCGTATTTTGAATCTTTTATTTTTCCTATCTTTCTTTTCTTTTTCTTTTCTGATATTTGTTGGGATTTGATTTCTTAATTTCTTAGAATTACTTAGGGCTTTTTCTATACCAATTGACTACAGAATTCGCCTAATTGTTTCTTATCATTTAAAGAATGTTTCTTAATTTGCTGATTTAATTTTATTTCATTACATAAATTTAAACCTTCTTGAATACAAGTTCCTATTAACTTGCATAAGTGTAATCATCATAATTTATACTAATTCATCATTTTCTAAGGTTATTTCTAACACTCTCTGCAAATAGATGTGAGAGGCCATCTATGAATTTTGATTTCCAATGTGAGCTATTAGACTCAGGGAGTTCCATTACTCTGCTTAGAAAAGTATCCTTATACCACCTAAAAGACGTTAGGGCCCTACACTTAAGATTTTGTAGGAGAGTTCTTATATTTTATGAATTATCAAACCATCTGCCTGTGAAATGTTCTATTATATTAACAATCAAAGTATAAACTGAGTTGTTATCTACAATACCATTATCCTCTTTTGTACTATTGAGGATTTCTTCTCTATCTGAATCTGATAGATAATTATCCCACCAATCTTTAAGTTGACCTGTAAACCCTGATATAATCATATGAGCTATTGTCTTGGTCGTATTCTTATTATTCTGACAAATAGTGTTATACATAAGCATTCTCTGGACAGTATTATAAATCTGACATTCTGTTTGACCATCTATATTCCATTCATAAATCATTTTTCCCTATATGAATTATTTACTATATATTCTTGTTCTTCTATTAGAACATCCTGTAGAGTTAGCCTAGGATAATAATACATCCTCTGAGTTGCCTATTAGCAAACTTAGATAACTTCATATTTCATCATTAATCTTTTGCTTATAATCTTTTCTTTAAGACTATCTTCAAAATGTTAATGTATTTATTTAGATTTTTAAAATATTAATGAATCATTAATGTTTGCATTAGATTTTCTTCAGATTTTATTTAAAATCTGTTACCTTATGAGGTAATTGAATGCTAGAAGTAGCAATAGATTTTTTTTCTTTTGACTGGTCATTATTTTGATATTTTATTTCTTTGAATGACATAATATTTATTTCATATTTTGAAATATCTTGAAGTTATTCTCCAATTATTATTAAATAGAGATTTGAATAATTGTTGTTTATTAACATTTATATGAGAAATTGTTATTTAAAGGTTTCACCTTTCAATAATTTTTGAAAAGCTTGATATACCTTTCTACTTGTTTTCTATTTTAAAACCATGTGTAGGAGGGAAAATATTAAAAACTATGTTCCATTAATATAAAATTTTTTTTATAACCGAGATAATACTATAGTATATTTTTCAATAAAACCATGAGACAAAAGGTATACTTGTTTTTCATTTAATCCATATAATATTCTTCTCTAAAAAATTTTTTATTGTTTTATCAAAATTTTGAAAACCATGTTCTAAATAATTCTCATTTAGGTTGAAGAAATTCATTAGAGATTTCTTCTCTTACCTGTGATCCCAGGGTAAAATCTAATTTTTTTATCTGGATTCATAATTATACAAAATTTATTCTGATTCGGTTAATTCCTGATCTATTCTAACCGCGCGAACTATATTATCCGAGTTTATTCTTAATTCATCTATTTTCTTTTCAGGAAATTCTTCCCTAATTCTAGATGTTGATGCCTTAGAAAGACTTTTAACAGTGTAATCTACAGGAGAAATATAATAATGTGATGACATCGATTTGGACAAAGAGGGTTCATATTTTATTTTATATTCTCAAATTGTATTTGTACCGACCCTTCATTTGTTTGGAAAATATTTATTAGATTATTATTCACATATTGTTGAGATGTATTAACTTTATCTAACACCCAATTATCTGGAAAATTAATTTCTTCCCATTTAATTCTTCTTCTAGTGGTAATATTTGCTTTATTAAAATTAGTTTCTATTAAAATAGTTATTAAAGGTTTATCTACCATTTTACAATGAGGATTAAGCGTAAACAAAGGCTTATAATAAATCCTATAACAGATACATATTACCTCTGATCCTGATACATAATTGTAGCCATGCGTTTTCACATTTAAAGTTAAAGCATCTAAAATATTAACATCAGACAATGATAATTGCAAATTAGGATAAACATTAAAATAAACTGGGCCATGACCCAGACTAGATTGAATAATTTCCATAAGGTATTGTTTCCAATTTAAGTTTCTAGTATCTCTAAGAGCTGCTATAAAACTTTCTGGTAAGCCTTCTAGAATCAAAGGCTTAAATGCAATTTGCACTAGACCTCTATGAATAAATTTATATTCTTTTTTATATTTTTGTAAATCTTTCTTTGATAATAATTTTATTATCATTTCGTCTTTATTTAAGGAAAATGTTTCCTCGGTTGTTTTAACAACTTGTTTCAATCCTAATTTTACAAAAGTTCCTAATTTATATATTAGTTTATAATCAATTTTTGGAATAGTCCATTTATTTAATAAATCTAAATTATGAGGAATATCATATTCTTCTTCCATACTATTTTTAACAGTATTTTCAGATTTTAAAATATTCATATTTGAATATCAGAATAAGTGTTGGAACATTCACACATACATTAACAGAATTACCATGGCTCTGATACCATAAAAGGAAGGACCTTGTGTGGGAAAAGAAGAGAAAACCATAAAACTCAGACAAGACTAAAGAGATTAAAAGAAACGGTCAAATGTTGGTGATTTTACACAGCCATTGTCCAGGATGCTAATATGTGATCAGTGAAGGTCAGACCCAACACGCCCAACGCCTTCTTGGCTTTATGGCTTAAACGGGTCCCCAGAGTTCAACCACCACATTAACATTTTAGATGGGCTGTAACCCCATCCCAATAATATATATATATATATATATATATATATATATATATATATATATATATATATATATATATATATATATATATATATATATATATATATATATATATATATATATATATATATGTATATGTGACATCCGGTAATTTTCCGTTACCAAACTCCGTTAGTTCCGTTAAGTCTTGCATACACGTGTCGTGCACACACACTAGTTGTCGTTGAACGTTGGTGACTTAACAATAATCAGTAATGTTAAATTGATGATAATTAAGTTAACAATGTGATTATTAAGTTATGCTTATGTGATTTAAATGTTAACTGTAATTTTATCGCGTAACGTGAAAACGTGTATATTTATTTCGTGTGTTTTGTGATAAATGGAAATTATGCATGATTGTTATTTGTGACTAATAATAATTGTGTTTAGTAGTTAAAAACTATTTAAAAACTATTCAAAAAGCCTAATCTTTATAAAATACAAATTATAAGGGTTAAAAGGGTAATTATGGATTATTAAATAAAATAAAATCAAAACCCAACCCTAATAACCCCCCTACGGCCGCGATCGACCTCCCCACACCCACAAACCTGCGATTTCAGCCAAGAACAAGCATTCACATTCGATTTTGGACCGATTTCAAGCATCACAACAAGTTAGAATCATCAATTGCAAACTATTACACATTTAAAGGTTAGATTTTTATATGTTTTTGATGATTCTTCATGTTGGCCGAATGTTACATGCGAAATATGCAATTGATGGTCGATTGATGCTTGTTTGTTGTTGTTAATGTGTTTGTTGGGTAGATTACATGTTAATTAACGTCAAGTATGCAATAAAGGTTGGATTTTGCAAGTTCTTATGGAATTTACATTAGGGCCGAAACCCTAATTCGAAAATCTAAATTGGATGTTAGTTGTTGGTTGTTTGTTGATGCTATTATGTTAGTTGGATTGTATAGATGCTAATTAACGTCGATTAAGCAAGAAAGCTTCGATTTTGATTCATGGTTCATAGATTACTAAGAATAGTAACTTTATTTTGCATGAATTGATGATTTGATGATGTATGAATGTTATGGATGTGTTTGTGATGATGATTAGATGCTAGGTTGATGATATGAACAATTTAAAATCAAGAAGATGTCTTATAGTTCATACATTGCTAAAAATAGTAACTTTTGGTGTTGAATGTTGATGAATTCATGAATGCAGTGTGAGTTTGATGAATTTGGGAAGAACTTTCCCAAAAGGGAAACTTTATTTGTGCAAATCCATGAATTGGATAAATTGAGCATGTTTGGGATATTAGGACCATGCTAGTGTGTTCAGGGATGGTTTCTAAGGTGATTAAATGTGTTGTTTATGTTGTATGAATGTTGATTTGGTTTATTATCTGTTTTGGCCTGTTTGTGGAAAAAAAAATCATTGTATGAGTCATATAGGTAAGCTAGGACTTTCGTTGATTGATGGTTGATTAAGAATGAACATTTTAGATGTTATGAGCATGATAATAGTTGAGATTCGCATGACTTGTATGATATCTAGTTGTATGATGATCTAGTTGGTACATGTGATTAATGAAGTGTTATATGTAATCAGTTTGTATGTTAATCATGTGTGATGTACTGTTATGCTTGTTTGAATGAATTTCACCTATAATGTCACCAACGGGTCAAACGGGTCAACTGGGTCAAATGTGTCTTGTCTTTCTTAAACCTTGAGTTCCTTGGTTTGTAGAGCACTTAGGGTTTCATGTTGATTCTGTGTACACGTGCTTATGTACTCTTGTGTTCTAGGTGACCTTTGAAGGTTGTCTTTCCCCTCTTTCTTTCAAGTTAAGCTCAAAGTTAATTCTTGCGCGCATCAGGTGAGTTCTTGCCCCACTTATTTTACATAATCTCTTTTGGGGGAGATAGCATACTGTTGATCACAAAAGCTTTTATATATGAGTGTGTATAATATTGATATAGTGCTGTTTACCATGGAAAGTCCTCACACTTTTGGATTGTTAATATTGACTAGCGGGGAAATTTTGGGTAGTACTACTGGGTCTGACGAGCCCCACCTGTGTGACTCGAGGTCATACGGGTGCAGTTTTGTCCTAACATATATTCGTCACGACCTGGTAAGTCATGACGGGAGGCAACAAACGCATCACAGTCAGCTTCGATCACGAAATTACTATGATTAATATTTTTATGTTAATAGACTAGCTATCTATTGCAATACACTACTTATGATTTGAAAACTGTTTATCGGTTTACCTATTAACGCAAACTCTTGAACTCACCAACCATGTGTTGACTTGTTTAGTATGCTATTCTCAGGTTAAGGTTGCCAGTTGCCTAGGAGCACGCACGTCAGCATTGTTGAGTTGTCTACATTTGTTTTGTTTACAAATTTGGGATTATTTTCATATTAAACAATTGTGTTTGGGGCGCGTATGTTTTGCGCATTCTCTTTACATACTACTTGTTTTGGGTTTTCTAATTTTAAAAAACGCTTCCGCAGTATTTTAAACGTTTACTCTGGTTTTGTTTATTAATCATATAGAGTCGTTCTTGGTAACTAATGACTGAGATCCTGGTATGTCACGCGCCTCGCGGTAAAACCCCGCACGCGGATTTTGAGGGTGTGACAGATTGGTATCAGAGCCATTGGTTATAGGGAACTAGGTTGCATACACACACTAGACTATAACCGCACAGTTGTTAGTTACTCATCGCTTACTCTCCTTACTGTATACTCATTGGCATACGCAACACGTACTTCGCAGCATGGCATCGTCGTCCAGAAATTTAGGCAAGAGACCTGCACGATATGAGTCACCTCCTACTTCTCCAGTACCGGATAGGGGATTCAACTAGCCTCGACATCCTTATCCTCCTGGTGAGATAGACTAGGATCAGCCTTCATACCTCCTGAGCTCGATCCTCCGCGAAACTGGGATTTCTACCCCACCTACATAAACCGTATGGCATATAGAGAGCGCGTACCACCAGTAGCACCTACACGACCTAGGACTAGGTCATCAACCGCCCTCTACTTTGCCTACACTTCCTACTTTGAGCATCCCTCTGGAGCAGGCATTTGCAGCCCTAGTAGCCACACTGGACACAGAGCGACAGCGGATTAGAGGACTCACTGATGAGAACTCTGCATTACGATCTGAGATGCGTCAGCTGCGTTTCCAGGTAGAGACGCTTCAGGAGCGACTCTCGATGGCCATTGGTGGACATCACACTCTGGCAGGCAACGTGGTAGCACTTAGTGGGCGCATGGACGCACAGGATCACCATAACATAGTGGTTGATGATAGGTTTGCTAATTTGGAGGCACACCTAGCAGCACTTCAGGTTGTTGATGAGGAAGACCCAGGAGAAGAACCCGAGGAAGCCCCCGAAGAAGAACCAGTAGAGATGGATGAGGACAGTGACGGATCTGACGTACTGGACTGATCCTACTTTTAAATGACTTAGACTATGTAGCGTTTCTTTTCTTTGAAACCTATGTGGGAAGGGTTGTTTCCCACCCAACTGACAAACATAAATTTTGACATTGATGAAATATTTTGTGACTCAATTGCAATTTATTTATCTTTGATTATTATTTCTGTTATAAATGTTGTGGTTGTGGTGAATAAATTATTTCTTATTGTTTACTATACCTTGATGAGATTAATGTGTTGGATGTTACTCATTATTGTAATTGTGAATTTTAGTGTGAAATATGGACGCACGTGGAAGAGGACGTGGGCGTGGTCGTGGACGTGGCGCCGGAGGCCGTGGAGCCGGAGCCATAAACATGACGCCTGCGGAATTG
The DNA here is from genome assembly GCA_025506505.1 of Flaveria sonorensis. NCBI lineage: Eukaryota > Viridiplantae > Streptophyta > Magnoliopsida > Asterales > Asteraceae > Flaveria > Flaveria sonorensis. The sequence goes on along the minus strand of CM046440.1, from coordinate 1,386,969 downwards.
GCGGCATTAATTAACGAACATGTTCAGGCGGCAGTGGCTGCTGCCCAACCGGGACAACCAGCAGGTAAATGGTAACAAGAGGTTAAACCAGTTATTCTAGCTAATTGCCTAGGATATCTGACTAATGTTTGGGATTGTCAAAACAGGACCACCACCATGTACCTACAAGTCCTTCATGGACTGTAAACCCCATAACTACAGCGGGACGGAAGGAGCTGTAGGGCTTGTAAGGTGGTTTGAGAAGACAGAGTCTGTCTTCGCAAAATGCAACTGCCCGCCTACTGATCAGGTGAAGTATGCCACCGGGACATTGGAAGGCGCAGCACTTTCCTGGTGGAATGCCCAGGTGCAAATGCTGGGTCAAGCCATGGCCAATGAACTACCTTGGGATGAGTTCAAAGGGATTATGACTGAAGAATACTGCCCCCGAAATGAAGTGCAGAAACTGGAGATTGAGTTCTGGCAAATCAAAATGCAAGGCTCAGAAATTGAAGCCTACACGACTCGTACTCATGAGTTAGCCACTTTATGCCCAGGGATGGTGAATGAAATGCACAAGAGGGTGGAGCATTATATACGGGGATTGGTGCCTGAAATTCAAAGTATGGTAACTGCCTCTAACCCCACTACCATACAACAAGCTATCCGAACAGCCCACAGGCTGACTGACCAAGTAGTTGAGCAAGGAAGGTTACCCAAATGGGGTGTGGTGGCAAGCGTGCCCGACCAGAAACGCAAGTGGGATGGTTCAAGCAACAAGGGATCGTCATCCAGCAGCCAATCTCAACCTCAACAATAGCAGCAAAGTCAGCAACAACAACATAAGTTCGATAACAATCGAAGCTTCAACCAGGCAACTCCCTCAAATCAAGGACCCAGTGGGTATGGTGGAAGACAGCCGAAGTGCAACCGGTGTAACTACCACCATGTGGGTCGATGTGATAACTTCAAGTGCCAACGCTGTGGGAAGATTGGTCACGCAGCCAAAGACTGTCGGGGTGAACTGATGAAAAAGCCACAACAATCACAAGAAACTCCGAAAGGTTGTTTTGAGTGCGGAAAAGAAGGCCATTACAGACGCAACTGTCCCCAACTTAAGATGAATGGTAATGGCAACAACAATAATGGAAACAACAGCAACAGTAAAAATGGCAACAACAATAACAACAACAATGGTAATGGCAACAACAATGGTGGAAACAACAATGGAGCCAAAGGAAGAGCCTTCGTCATTGGCTCAGGTGAGGCTCTAAACGATCCTACAACAGTAACTGGTAAATTTTTGGTTAATGGTTGTTTTGCTAACGTATTATTCGATACCGGAGCCGATAGAAGTTTCGTGTCCACTAGGTTCTGTAGTCTTTTAAGTGATATGCCCTCAGCCTTAGAATCTAAATACACCGTAGAGTTAGCTGACGGTACACAGATTCACATAACGCATATTCTTAGAGACTGCAAGATAGAGCTTGCTGGTCATACATTCACCATAGATCTCATGCCTGTTACACTAGGAAGCTTTGATGTGGTAGTAGGCATGGATTGGCTTTCTGATAAACAAGCAGAAGTCATATGCCACGAGAAGATCATACGGATTCCCATTGGTGAAGAAGTCCTTACGGTCAGAGGTGATAGGAGTGGTGCGGTGATAGGCATCATCTCGTTTATGAAAGCACAGAAGTTGTTACGAAAGGGTCGACTGGCCATATTAGCACTCGTCACAGATAAACAGGTCGAGGAAAAGAAGATAGAGGATATCCCCGTAGTTCGTGAGTTTCCCGAGGTGTTTCCGGAAGACCTGCCTGGATTACCGCCTCATCGTCAAGTTGAATTCCAGATTGAGTTGACTCCAGGAGCCGCTCCAATTGCGAGAGCACCATACCGGTTAGCTCCGAACGAACTGCAGGAATTATCTGCCCAACTACAAGAGTTGTTGGATAAAGGGTTCATCCGACCGAGTTCGTCGCCCTGGGGAGCACCAGTTCTATTTGTGAAGAAGAAGGATGGTACATTTCGAATGTGCATTGACTATAGGGAACTGAACAAGGTTACTATTAATAATAGATATCCCTTACCTCATATCGATGATTTGTTTGATCAACTGCAAGGATCAAGTTATTACTCTAAGATTGATCTGAGGTCTGGGTATCATCAGCTGAGAGTTCGAGAAGAGGACATCTCGAAGACTGCTTTCCGTACACGATATGGTCACTATGAATTTTTGGTGATGCCATTTGGGTTGACGAATGCACCAGCAGTATTCATGGACCTCATGAATCGCGCGTGCAAAACCTATCTTGATCAGTTTGTTATCGTCTTTATTGATGACATACTGATATACTCAAGGACCGAGGAAGAACATGAGAAGCACTTACGTTTAATCTTAGAATTGCTTAGAAAGGAACAACTGTACGCAAAGTTTTCTAAGTGTGATTTCTGGATACGTGAGGTACAATTCTTAGGTCATATTGTCAACGAGAAGGGAATACATGTTGATCCTGCTAAGATTGAAGCGATAAAGAATTGGTCTGTTCCTAAGACCCCGAGTGAGATACGACAATTCCTTGGATTAGCGGGATATTATCGACGATTCATTGAAGGATTCTCTAAGATTGCACAACCTCTCACAGCGTTGACTCACAAGGGAACGACGTACAAATGGGGTGAGAGTCAGGAATCTACTTTTCAGTTGCTGAAACATAAATTGTGTAGCGCACCAATATTAACGTTACCGGATGGTAGTGATGACTTCGTAGTCTACTGCGATGCATCTATTCAAGGACTTGGATGCGTCCTGATGCAGCGGGATAAAGTGATAACTTACGCCTCTAGACAGTTGAAGATTCATGAGAAGAACTATACCACCCATGACTTGGAACTGGGTGCGGTAGTTTTTGCCTTGAAGATCTGGAGACATTACTTGTACGGTACCAAATGCACCATCTACACCGATCACAAGAGTCTTTAGCATATATTTGAGCAAAAGGAGTTGAATATGAGGCAAAGGCACTGGGTAGAATTGTTGAATGACTATGACTGTGCTATTAAGTATCATCCAGGAAAAGCAAATGTAGTTGCTGACGCGCTGAGTAGAAAAAAGACTGCTAAACCTCGACGAGTGCGAGCTCTGCAGCTAACGATTAGTACGCAATTACCTGAACAAATCCGTGATGCTCAAACTGAAGCTCTGAAGGTAGAAAATATGAGTTTAGAAGGGTTACGGGGTATGGAAAAACAATTGGAAGTAAAAGCAGATGGGATTCGTTACTTTATGGATAGACAATGGGTACCTCTACACGAAAATCTGAGAGATTTGGTCATGAGTGAGGCACATAAGTCTAAGTACTCCATACATCCTGGATCTGACAAGATGTATCATGATCTGAAGGCGCACTATTGGTGGCCTAACATGAAAGCAGATGCAGCTACTTATGTGAGCAAGTGTCTGACCTGCTCGAAGGTTAAGGTGAAGTATCAGAAACCATCTGGTCTACTACAAAAACCCGAGATCCCTATGTGGAAGTGGGATCAGATATCAATGGATTTTATTACTAAGTTACCTCGCACTTTTACAGGTTGTGATACAATATGGGTTATCGTGGATCGATTAACAAAATCTGCTCATTTCCTAGCGATAAAGGAAACAGACAAGATGGAGAAATTAACTCGACTCTATTGAAGGAGATCGTTTCGAGGCATGGAGTACCGATCTCAATCATTTCTGATCGCGATTCTCGTTTCACATCACACTTCTGGCAGTCGTTGCAGAAAGCTTTAGGTACGCGATTGGATATGAGTACTGCTTATCATCCACAGACTGATGGTCAAAGCGAGCGTACTATATAGACTTTGGAGGACATGTTACGTGCTTGTGTGATTGACTTCGGGAATAACTGGGAAGTTCACCTACCATTGGTGGAATTTTCTTACAACAACAGTTATCATACTAGCATAAAGGCAGCACCTTTTAAAGCTTTGTATGGGAGAAAGTGTAGATCACCAGTTTGCTGGGCTGAAATTTGTGATAGTCAATTAACGGGTCCCGAGTTAGTACACGAGACAACTGAGAAGATTGTTCAGATAAGAAACCGCATGGCCGCAGCGAGAGACAGACAGAAAAGCTATGCTGACAAGCGACGAAAACCTTTGGAATTTCAAGTTGGTGACAAGGTTTTATTAAAGGTCTCACCATGGAAAGGCGTAGTTCGGTTTGGTAAGCAAGGAAAGCTAAATCCAAGATACGTTGGACCATTTGAGATAGTGGAAAGAATTGGTCCAGTGGCCTATCGACTAGCCTTACCTGATTCATTGAGTGGAATCCATGATGTATTCCATGTTTCAAATCTAAAGAAATGTTTAACGGATGAAACGATGGTCGTACCACTGGAAGAAGTTCAAGTAGACGAACAGTTACGCTTCATTGAGGAACCTGTCGAAGTGATGGATCGTGAGGTGAAAACGCTTAAGCAAAGTAAGATACCCATCATCAAAGTTCGTTGGAACTCGAGACGTAGACCACAATTCACGTGGGAACGTGAAGACCAAATGAAGCTTAAGTACCCTCAGCTATTCGAAAGGACGATGTCAGCCGGCGAAGGTATTGATTAAATTTCGGGACGAAATTTCTTTCAACATGGGGATGATGTGACAACTCCTCCAAAACTCACACAATTTCGATTTCCTTGTGCCAATGCAGTAGACCAGTGATGGAACACTCACCATGTAATGCAATTTTCGGGACGAAAATTCTTTCAACATGGGGATAATGTGACATCCGGTAATTTTCCGTTACCAAACTCCGTTAGTTCCGTTAAGTCTTGCATACACGTGTCGTGCACACACACTAGTTGTCGTTGAACGTTGGTGACTTAACAATAATCAGTAATGTTAAATTGATGATAATTAAGTTAACAATGTGATTATTAAGTTATGCTTATGTGATTTAAATGTTAACTGTAATTTTATCGCGTAACGTGAAAACGTGTATATTTATTTCGTGTGTTTTGTGGTAAATGGAAATTATGCATGATTGTTATTTGTGACTAATAATAATTGTGTTTAGTAGTTAAAAACTATTTAAAAACTATTCAAAAAGCCTAATCTTTATAAAATACAAATTATAAGGGTTAAAAGGGTAATTATGAATTATTAAATAAAATAAAATCAAAACCCAACCCTAATAACCCCCCTACGGCCGCGATCGACCTCCCCACACCCACAAACCTGCGATTTCAGCCAAGAACAAGCATTCACATTCGATTTTGGACTGATTTCAAGCATCACAACAAGTTAGAATCATCAATTGCAAACTATTACACATTTAAAGGTTAGATTTTTATATGTTTTTGATGATTCTTCATGATGGCCGAATGTTACATGCGAAATATGCAATTGATGGTCGATTGATGCTTGTTTGTTGTTGTTAATGTGTTTGTTGGGTAGATTACATGTTAATTAACGTCAAGTATGCAATAAAGGTTGGATTTTGCAAGTTCTTATGGAATTTACATTAGGGCCGAAACCCTAATTCGAAAATCTAAATTGGATGTTAGTTGTTGGTTGTTTGTTGATGCTATTATGTTAGTTGGATTGTATAGATGCTAATTAACATCGATTATGCAAGAAAGCTTCGATTTTGATTCATGGTTCATAGCTTGCTAAGAATAGTAACTTTATTTTGCATGAATTGATGATGTATGAATGTTATGGATGTGTTTGTGATGATGATTAGATGCTAGGTTGATGATATGAACAATTTAAAATCGAGAAGATGTCTTATAGTTCATACATTGCTAAAAATAGTAACTTTTGGTGTTAAATGTTGATGAATTCATGAATGCAGTGTGAGTTTGATGAATTTGGGATGAACTTTCCCAAAAGGGAAACTTTATTTGTGCAAATCCATGAATTGGATAAATTGAGCATGTTTGGGATATTAGGACCATGCTAGTGTGTTCATGGATGGTTTCTAAGGTGATTAAATGTGTTGTTTATGTTGTATGAATGTTGATTTGGTTTATTATCTGTTTTGGCCTGTTTGTGGAAAAAAAAATCATGGTATGAGTCATATAGGTAAGCTAGGACTTTCGTTGATTGATGGTTGATTAAGAATGAACATTTTAGATGTTATGAGCATGATAATAGTTGAGATTCGCATGACTTGTATGATATCTAGTTGTATGATGATCTAGTTGGTACATGTGATTAATGAAGTGTTATATGTAATCAGTTTGTATGTTAATCATGTGTGATGTACTGTTATGCTTGTTTGAATGAAATTTCACCTATAATGTCACCAACGGGTCAAACGGGTCAACTGGGTCAAATGTGTCTTGTCTTTCTTAAACCTTGAGTTCCTTGGTTTGTAGAGCACTTAGGGTTTCATGTTGATTCTGTGTACACGTGCTTATGTACTCTTGTGTTCTAGGTGACCTTTGAAGGTTGTCTTTCCCCTCTTTCTTTCAAGTTAAGCTCAAAGTTAATTCTTGCGCGCATCAGGTGAGTTCTTGCCCCACTTATTTTACATAATCTCTTTTGGGGGAGATAGCATACTGTTGATCACAAAAGCTTTTATATATGAGTGTGTATAATATTGATATAGTGCTGTTTACCATGGAAAGTCCTCACACTTTTGGATTGTTAATATTGACTAGCGGGGAAATTTTGGGTAGTACTACTGGGTCTGACGGGAGGCAACAAACGCATCACAGTCAGCTTCGATCGCGAAATCACTATGATTAATATTTTTATGTTAATAGACTAGCTATCTATTGCAATACACTACTTATGATTTGAAAACTGTTTATCGGTTTACCTATTAACGCAAACTCTTGAACTCACCAACCATGTGTTGACTTGTTTAGTATGCTATTCTCAGGTTAAGGTTGCCAGTTGCCTAGGAGCACGCACGTCAGCATTGCTGAGTTGTCTACATTTGTTTTGTTTACAAATTTGGGATTATTTTCATATTAAACAATTGTGTTTGGGGCGCGTATGTTTTGCGCATTCTCTTTACATACTACTTGTTTTGGGTTTTCTAATTTTAAAAAACGCTTCCGCAGTATTTTAAACGTTTACTCTGGTTTTGTTTATTAATCATATAGAGTCGTTCTTGGTAACTAATGACTGAGATCCTGGTATGTCACGCGCCTCGCGGTAAAACCCCGCACGCGGATTTTGAGGGTGTGACAGTATACGTATATATACATACGTATATGTATACATACATACGTACGTACGTACGCACGTACATACGTACGTACGCACGTACATACGTACGTACGCACGTACATACGTACGTACGCACGTACATATCTACATACATACGTATGTATCTATATATATACCTATGTATATATACATATGTATATATATATACATATACATATATATATATGTATACATATATATATACACACATATATATATACATATATGTATATATATATATATACATATGTATATACACATATATATATATATATATGTATACACACATATATATATATATATATATATATATATATATATATATATATATATATATATATATATATATATATATATATATATATATATATATATATATATGCACATATAATTTAATCATTGGTGGTTAATGCCAACAAATTATACTACAAATAGGATGATCTAACTTGACATATGATTTATGAAATAAACTATGGAAATTGTATTTGTATCACTAAAACAAGATGAGAATGTGGGAACACTTAAGCTAAGGTCATGACTGGAAATCAAAACCAAAAAAAGATGTTATTTGAATAGTGAACATGAAAAATCCATTAAAAAAGCGCATACATCAAAATCACTATTAGTAAACTAAACATAAACATATCTTCTATTCAAATGAAAACCAAAAAGCTTGACAATCGAGTAATGAAGCACACATCATAACGTTTCACACATGTCAAACCTTTTAGTAAACTAATCAACCATGGATATGAAGTTTTGATTATTTTTTGGTTAAAGTTATTTGAATTTTATAAAGACAATTAAAAACTATTTCAAGAAAAACTATTACTAAGGAAAATGTAAAATCACATTGCATTCCTTTGATTGAAGCAGCTGGTTATATAATTAATTACTAGATTTCAATTGTAGAAGTTGTTATAGTCATGTTGTTCATTGTTAGGATAATGCAAGTGAGATTTCAAATAAGTTACATAATTGTTTTGAATGTTATAAATGGACATGTATTGTTGTAGTTTGTCAATGCTACTTTAGTACAGGGGCTGTTGTACGGTTTATGTGACCCGTTTCAATATTGTTGCAGCTACTTTGAGTAAAGCCGATTGCTACTTGCTACAATGAATCTCTTTCAAACATAGATTTAAAGTATCTAATATAGCTAATTACCTACCATTGAATTTCTATAACTTTGCTCTACCATGTTCATCTTTCCTTCTAAAGCTTCCATTGTGCCTAATCACGAGTTAGATACAGTCTTTCTGTGATACTTAGCATGATGCATCCTTGAAAAAACTCATAATGAACTTAATCAGCTTAGAAACTGTTCTTTCTAAAAATTGACAATGAGATTATACCTTGATATTTTTCCATGTAGTTGGTGCAAACATAATAAAAAACAACTGTCACCTTTTTTGGCTTTCTTAGAGCTAACTAATATTTACTTTCTTTTTTCCAGATAAAATAGACATCTCATCTATGAAAAAACCAGCTAAACATTACGACGGATATGCTAGAAGGTAGTTTTGTATGTTGGCACAGTTGGCTTTAGTTAGCACTTTATATTCATCTAAACTATGCATGTAGTCCTTCTAAGTATGTGGTAACAGTATGCTGCATTCGTTTTGTATATTGCATACGCTTCATATGCTAATTAGATAAAAAAATGATTTGCAGTTGGTGTTTAAACCAGTTTTGTACTCTAGTTATAGTTTACTTTGCCTTTGGTGATTCTTCGCTGCAGCACACCGAAATATACTCCTAAAAATAAAACTATTGCTAAATATTAAGTGGTTACATGTACACTAAATCCTTTTAAGTGCTATTTCTTTTAATTTATTTACATTTATCTGTTTTCTCCAATAACCCATTCAATGAAATATTACTAATACAGGCAATAACAATCTTTGCATCAGTTCTATTTTTCTTTACAATGATAGCCCTGGAGTTATATTTACCTTAAATCATTATATTCGCATATTAATAACTCTTGTAATGCACTTGGGTTGGTTGAGAAAATGGGTGTTACAACTGCTAATGAAACTATGGGAAGTGGCATCTAAAAATCATGCAATATTAGGAGTTGTAGTGGCATCTAAAAACAATTATTAACAACAAAACTCATGCTCATGAAATAATACACAACAAATAATATTTGTCGCTTTTGATACCATTTAATAAAGCCCTATCTTTCTCGAATCTTAACGTGACATTTCATAAAATTCAATGTTTCCAAGACCCATTATAAACATTGGTTAAACTCAACCAAGTAAGACAAGTCAATGATAGTAAAATACAAAAGAGGGACATCACACATACCCTTAGAGATGCATCAACACAATGAAACTTCATTAAGCAGATCCTTTTGTAAACCTGTAATT